>JAXHKN010000144.1:0-52065 GCA_038407165.1 Ceratocystis variospora
TCGCCGAGGATGAAGAGCAGCAAAGCGCATCTCTGGAAACTCTGTTTACTGAACTTGATGGTTTAGTCTCAGCTGCAGCGGAAGATGAGCAGCCTCCTGCTTCTCGGCACTAACTGGAGATCTAGTGGCCAGAGGTGATGCGGCTGCATGTTGTGAAAAGATGAGCGAGGGGCTCCCTGTAACTATTAAACTTTCATAGACACTATCATTTGAAGCATTTCAACCAGTTGAACAAAAACCCATGGTGATTCTGCTATGCGCACGTCTCTGAGTATTGGTACTATATATATACATATACCTTACATTATGACAGGAACAAGTAATAAGGTTGGATTTGACGGACAATACACCTTATTCTCTGTTTCTTGGTTTTACGACTATGTGCTAGAGTCAGGATGTCACCTATTCAATGAAACAATAGGAACACATGTGTTAAAGATAGTAATCATACATTAGTATCCAACAATACTAGGAAAAGGACATATTGTCGGGCTGTTTTCTTGGAACCCAGATTCATCGTTTCACTTCGATTTCACACATCTACTGGTGTAACGCGGCTTATATCTAAGCTTAGGGTGCATAGGCAAGTATGAAGGCCTTGGTGCTAGGGCGACCTTGGCAGCTGTGCCGGAATACCACTTTTTCCAATACGTCACAGGGATTTCGTCCATTTAATCCACATCGATCAATGCCATACATGGGAAACTGTATTTCAACTTCATTAGCAAGACTGGGCTGTCCACAACCGAGGCAAATTGCCTGCACAGGGCAATGGCAAATGCCCCGTCCCCCCAAAAGCAAAAGCTGAGCACTTCGCAGCTCGTGATAGATTATATCCGCCGTGTCCCCGCAAGATAGGAGACCTAGCACTGGAAAGATAGCTGGCAAAGTGCGCTGGGTTCGAGGTCATTGAAATCCTGGGCAATGAAGCAGTTGACTAGATAGTTGGAGTGGGTTTCAAGAGCAAGGTCCCTGTGATTTCAATTTCCAAAGAAGGTGCTCCCATCCGACACATGGTGGCTATATGCTGTGAAAATCCAGTAGATAGGGGTTAAATAACACACAAGAGACTCATCATCGCTGCACAGAACAGAACTGAGGTGGCTGTTGTATTGGCAGCCCATTTTGGAAATCTGAGGAATGATGCGAGGACGTACTGGGCACATGCCATGACAGCGGTGGCTTCAACATCGGGATTCACGCTACGCACTGCTATTCTCGGCAAGACGATGGGCTCATGTAGAACATGCAGGGATTGGGCCAGGACTCAGCTGGCTTTCATATCGATATGAATTGATTATTTGTGTTGCTGTGTTTTTATGCGATTTCTACGAAGAAAGCCAAGTTTTTCCTACTTATTTGCCTACTTCAACTCGCTTATCATGTACGTTATCCTAATTTAGTAGCACTAGAGCCCTCGGCTTGCTTGAAGTATGATTTTCTTGCTCAATACCAGATTGCATTTACTTAGGACAGACATCTTCATGCCAAGAACAAGTCCACAAGTCGTACATGCACTAAGCTTAAGCTGGGCGAAGGCGGCTGTATCGAGAAACATGCTCGCTGTCTGTCTTACTCCGACTTTGAGATCTCATGATCATCAAAGATGCAGCTATATACTTAACAAGATGGCTGTTGCTACATGCTGAACTAAAGAAGCTGGTGACAAGCGCAGCGTTTAGATCGTTTAGGGCTGATAAATTCCAGTTCTTGCGGCTGTCATCACACGATATAAATAGAAGACAGAGATGCAGTTTCTGAGTGGTGGAGAGCTCAGAGAGCGCAATTTCTAGCATTATCGGCGTGCAGAAGAAAACAGTACACGAGAGTGACTGTGCTTGTCAGGGCAGAATACACAGGGGGGCTTTATACCCCAAAAATATGGCAGTTCGTGTCCTTGCACCCCATGCAACTAGCACACGAGCCCCCACTATGGATACAGACTCCGTTTACAAGCATATTGTCATGATGGGCGTGATATTGATGAAGCCCAAGCAATTAGCTGACCC
This sequence comes from Ceratocystis variospora, assembly GCA_038407165.1. Lineage (NCBI taxonomy): Eukaryota > Fungi > Ascomycota > Sordariomycetes > Microascales > Ceratocystidaceae > Ceratocystis > Ceratocystis variospora. The sequence goes on from JAXHKN010000144.1 coordinate 2,010, forward strand.
TTCCTTTGGCCAAACAGTAAATGCACCTACTGGGATAAGTGACTTTGGAAACGAAACATGTTCTCCCTGTTTCTAGCCTTTAGTAATAGGGCTAGGTGCTAGGGTTATAGAAGGTTCGACTAGTCTAGAAGGTCTCTAACCTATGAAAGAAAGATCACAATGACAGCAGTCGCTCTCAGTTGAGTCTTTTTCGTTGGCTTTCTATTGAGGCATGTTGATGGTTTGAGTGCCTTGCTGGGATACACCTATGGAGTTGAGCTAGGTCTCTACAGCCAGCTCCCACGAGCGAAATTAATGTTATGATCATGTGATGAGGAGAAAAAAGCGAGGGCTATCACTGCGAATGGCGATTATAAAGTGTTATCTTTGTTGTTGCACATGTAATTACAGGCCTTTTGGAGGCAAGTAGACGATGGGCTCAACAGAAAATTTAAAGAACCAGGGATAAACTGCCGACAACTATGTAGTTTAATTTCCTGTTCCATGGTTTCCAATCAGTCGTGAGTGAGACATAGCATTCCATCATGTCGGCTTATCACCAAAGATGATATCTTGCTCGCCGCAAATAGGGTCTTTTAATGCTGTGATGTATGTGGTTGAACATAGGAACTCACAACATCTAATCGGTGGGATATCTTTTTTGCAAGGTATCTTACCGACTGGAGACAGGGGGTAGATGGCATTCTGGGCCCTTGTCGGCCTTGCCTTGTGAGGTTTCTCGATGGCTTCTTCATGTTGCATTGTTGGTAATCCATATGCATTAGCTACTGGTTTTCGCATCAGATTCATAGCTTGTTCTATGACAATCAACTGGCTTTGCAACTCAAAAGTTTGACTTTTGTTTGCTAAAGTTAGATTGAGGATTGTTCATCATGTGAGCGTGCTGGTGATTCAATGCCAGAGACATCGTTAAGCCCGGGCTGTTAGCGCATGGGGCCATATGAAGCCAATACACTTTGTTACCCCATTTTGTGTGAGTGCGATGAAGCGGTTCATGGCCTTTGTGATCTCTACAAACAAAAAAAAGCGTATAGTATATCGTAGCTCGGTGATCAAAGCAATCACTAGATGCTGTTGGAAAAATAGTTAAAAGGCGGACGCATGCCACGCATTTCGAGTAAAAAAGTATCACATCCTCTCCTCATCACACCACCATTTCAATCATACAACTGTTACTTCACTCTTAAGTCTTACACCCCTTTCATATATCTGGACTAACATCACCTGCCACAATGAGATTCACTTCAGCCTCTTTGCCCCTGGTACTATCCATCGTCAGCCTTGCCAAAGCTGGCATCATCGAGGACCATGGCTACCAGGTCAAGAGTTCTGGAGACATAGATTCCGTTCTTTTCCAGGATGGCGATGGTGATTACCAGCTGGTCGACATCATCCGATTCCATCCCCGGATGAACATGGCCACTATCTTCATTGCCGACAATGACTTGGAGCCAGAAAGCGAAAAGAAGCTTAGCCTGAGCAGTATTTACAACTCTCTGGCAGAGAAGCGTAATCGCAAGCCTGAAGATATTGATTGGATCGCTTCCGAAGTTGACGGAGACCTAGAAACGGACACACTCATTAGTGAGATCCGCCAGAGCCGCAATGTCGGACCCACAGAGGATATTACCATCCATGCTGATGATAAGGAGTGGAAGGCGATCTTGGACACCAAGTGCTACAAGAACGCAGCAGCGGTCAACAGCAAGCCGGCCGAAGCAGTTGTCATCAGAAAAGTGCAACGCGAAATCTTTGAGGACACTATCGACATCGATTCGTTGTACTTCCATTTCCCAGCAGAGGGAAGCCAGAATGGCGAAGACGGCCACAATGACGCGGCGATAGATTGGGCTGAGGAACTGAAGAAGGGGTTGAAGAAGGATGAGGATGGCGAGTGGGAGGACGAGGAAGACGAGGGGGCTGCAATGCGGGCGCTTTTCGCCGAGGATGAAGAGCAGCAAAGCGCATCTCTGGAAACTCTGTTTACTGAACTTGATCGTTTAGTCTCGGCTGCAGCGGAAGATGAGCAGCCTCCTGCCTCTCGCCACTAACTGCAGATCTAGTGGCCAGTAGTGGCGTGGCTGCATGTTGTGAAAATATGGGCGAGGGGCTCACTGTTTTTATCAGGCATTTATAGATACCATCATTTGAAGCATTTAAGCATTTCGACTACTTGGACACAAACCATAACCCTGCCATCCACATGTCTCTGAATCTTGCTACTGTAGCTCCTAAGAGAGGTTATATAAATCACACGTGATTGAGACACCGTGGACGAAACAAACATCTAGATCTCTCCTTCATGCTTTCACAGCCTTCAAGATAGACTTCCTTTACTCCTCGTTTTTGCAAGAAGAAATTCCAATTGCAGTAGAATTACAGCCCAAATATACTGGCCATCAAAAGGTCTTCTGTCTACAGGTCAACCAATATTAACTACTCTGTGAAGTCCTGAAAACGAATACTCCGCGTTTGGCTCAAATGACTTCCGCAATTAGCCAATATGTTAATTGATAGGCTACAGTATCAAATATATGGAAGTATCTCCAATGTGTTGCATTTCTGCGTTTGGAATAAACTCGTGTATATAACCTCGCGGGCATTCTTCATTCTTGCGTTAGTTTCGCCGTGGCTAATTGGACTTTCAAATCTTACAAACTAAAATTCACACTAATTTCAAATACACAAAACAGTACAAGAAATCATAGAAAGCAACTTGCCGCTGCGTTTATCTCGTGGGTACTTGGTCTTTTTTTCTTCCCATCAACTTCACTACCATTAGTTTCGAACACTGACATTGCCATCTCCAGGGTGTTGCTGAAGCCCAAGTATCAAGGCCTCTCACTATTACAGCAAGCCAAAGCCTAACTTCAATTTTTCTATAATTTGCTCATAATCTTGATCGTTCCAGGGCCACACTGGATATGCTCAAATGATGGTGCTGTAGGTAGTCGACTCTCAAGACTCTTCTGTGGAAAAGTCGGGGTCAGGGTTGCACGTGTCGACATTGGAGTCCACAGAAATAGCGTCACTACCTTTATGAGGAGTATCAATCATCTCAAGAGTACCAGTGGCGGCGGGTTTGTCATTTTCACCTGCCTCAGGTACAATAGCATCACCCGAGGAATACCAGATAACATGCGACGTCGTAGTAGCTGTGGCGAAGAACCTATGTGCGACGAATGACGTCGTACCTCGAGCTACTTCCTTCAACTTCTCATAGGAAGACTTCCAGGCAGGGTTGACAATACTTTGTCCATACTCGTATATAGTGTAGTCTGGGAGGCCGATGAAGCCCTCGGGCTTGCCGACCCTGTTGATAAGATTCTTATCAAAGGGAACGTGGTAAAACTCCAATTTATTCTGGTCATCAGATACTTCGAAGCTTGGAGCAGCAGTAATCATAGTATTTGGTGCCTTGATGGACGGAACATGTGCTCCTCCTTTTATAAGTAACGAAAAGAATGTAGGCCGAGACTCATCATGACCACCAATAGCAGTTGGCCAGGGTCTTGAAGCGGTCCTGGAACGCAATGCACACAGGGACATCGGTAGAATGACGGAACATGTAGACCATCGCAGTAGGAAGGTTCATGAAATTTTCAAAGTTGCGGACATTGTCGAGAAGTTCCTTAGGATAAGCCGCCAGCCAATAGCCAAGTTTATACATATTCAGAGGCGTCGTGATCTGAGCTGCATGAGGGCCGTGCTCGGTAGCCTGGGATGGCCCCTCATCGCCATCTGGCAGAAGATGATCAATATCTTTCTTATACTCGGCACCATAGGCGTCCTCATTAGCTTCTTCCCCGTCTCCAATCATGTCGACCTTTAGTCCTAAAAAAATGATCGAAACAGTAGATCCAGGCAGGAGCCATAGCTATTTGGCTACATACTTGTACAATCAAAATAGGCAGTGTAAGATGCTATTCGGTACTCTCAATATAGTCAAGAAGTTATTGGTTGCAAGGACCCTTGTAGAATTCCAAGCTTTTGTAGTCACTGGGCAGCTCTTCTTCAGGTTGCCCAGACGACTGGGCGTCAGGAAGCTTCTGGGGCAAAGACGGAGCGGCAATATCGAAAATACTCTTCATAACAGAAACCGCCCGTTTCATGCTGCGTAGCAGTGACATCAAAGTCTCCGAGCATGAACATCTTCCAAGCAGTGCTTACACTAGGCCGAGAGTAGCCCATAGTTTAAGCAAGCATGCAAGCCTTTTGCTGCCACTTAGAGGATGAGACCAGAAATGAAATGGATACCTAAAACTCGCTACTGTAGAGAGATATACGGCAGATATGAGCTCCGTGAGTGACACGAATACATGAGACCTTTGAAGGTATAATCGTGCGATTGAAGACCTCTAAAACTTGTCCAAAACTCTTGGTCCGGCCATACCATCGTACAATCAGATATATCTAGTAGAGGGTAGCGCTATGGCTCAGTTAGCCACCGAGAACCATTCATATATCTTTCTACGGGGTGCTTAAACGGCGGCTACAGAGAACCTAGATGACTATTTAGCATCGACCTGCGAGAGCCTTTGGGCTTTGTTATGGTGTCCTTTTTGAAAGCCTATCCTAGGGACATGAAAATGAATGGGTGGCTATGGAAAGATGTATAGTTACGCACCTGGCAGGCCTATGATCAACTTTAGCACAAGTTCCATACCGGCTTATCCTCGCCGGATTTGGCCCAACGTGACCACTACTCCTAGATGGTTCTACCATCACTTGTAAAGCAAGGCCTTTCTGATCTATCTCACTTATTCCTTCATTTCATAGCTGAATTTCTTTGCCTTATGCAGCTTGCTAAGAGCCTCATTTGCCTACTGATGGATCTGGGACTCGGATTTTAACGGATGTTCTTGCACATCATTGCCTTGGTTCCTTTTGGAAGTGGCGCAAGTACCTGAATAGTTGATGTTGGGAGATTTTCTGATGTCTTCTAGCTCATATTGTGGAATATTCAGATTGAGAATTAGCTTTCAGCACTATCGTGGAAGCCCAAGGGTTAGGGAGGCCGACCTCCCCCTCAATCGGTGTTGGAGTTGACAGTTGCTCATCAAGTTTTGATATCACACTTGCTCCGTTCAATGGAACAATCTCAGCCCCTTGAAACCTCCTTTAATAGCGCTTAATGTCATAGCTACTTGGTGGGTAGTATAAAAAGCTAGATATAAATCAGTTTTTGAAATACAGATTATCGAGTACCTATCTAGATGATCGATTTCTCAGCCATGGGCATTCTTTAAAGGTCCAAAGCGCCGAACACTAAGAGTCCGAAGTAGGTGATATGGATAGGCTACCATATATAGTGTGATGATGCGATTGTCCTGAAAGTATTGCTCACAGTCGACTGCCTAGTGGCTTCCATGCCTGCCAAGGATAAGAAGGCAATCGTGACTGTTTGGTATAGTATTCATACAGTATTGAAGAGCTTGATCTACTTGAGACCTGTATCATTGTCAATTCAGCCATTATGAGCCGTGGTGATAGCCCAGTATCCCAGGAGATTACATTCTCAATACCGGCTGGAGAGGCGATACTGACCTGCAACCATGATGAATGGTGTGACGGCCTAGCCTTTGGCATTAATCAACTCAATAGCTATGAACTATTGCTGGGTTCCATGCCTTTCTATGGCTATAATGGCAATTCCACTTGCAATGACACCCATCCTCAAGAGCGTCACATCGAAGTTATAGGTGTCAACTAGATTGATACTATCTTTCACAATTGTGTTCTTCATAATGGTGAACCAAAGAAAGCTGATGACTGAGCTCTCACGTTTAGCTCTTCCATAGCCATATCTACCATCAAAGCTTGCCTTGAGATCTGGTTACTGTTTAATGAAGTTGGAGGCCCAGTGCCTGCCAACAGTTGATGCATCACCGTCAGTGAGCTGTCGTCAATTGCTCATTTTTTTCAACACCATAGAGTTGCAGGGGAGACTCTCGTAAGTCCGGGTTGAGAATAAGCTGGTCAACAACCTACACCTCCTGATCAGATGGCTTCTGTGGGTTGGGGATGGTATTGTACCAATATTCAATCTCATTCTGTCAGCGCCACAGGGCATGATGACCTACCTGATATAACCTTGCAGCAGCTCGTAGACCGATCTCAAGGTCATTTTGAAGAGTCCAAAGAACGAGAACAATACTAGCCTCAATTTCTGATTATGGCATTTTATTCGAGGAAAAACAATATATTGGATATGAAGAGAGATTGGGGGATCTTTTCCGCATTCACATGGTTGGAACAATCGCTTATAATACACATTAGACGGATTTGAGACGGATACCATGTATTCATACTTGGCTGTACCGTTGTGTGGTTGACGGGAATAGGGAAATGATGCCGACTCCCGCATAGCTATGGACGAACTGGATGACCTTTTGCTATCGATGGCCGTGTTTCAAAGAAGAGAAATGCTGAGTCCAACAAGTGGGCTATTCTAGATTCGAACGAACGCTTTATCCGAGACGCCATCAAGACCTACCTTGGGAAAAGAACTGCACTTCCAAAGCAGGGCTCAGTGTCAGTGCCGGGAGTGAAGAGTAGGCCAAGTTTCCTAAGGCTCACTGCTGTGAAGATGGGGCTGGAATCATTGCCAGTGCTGAAATCAACAGGATGTCCACAAGAAAGCGAAAGTATTGGATGTACAGTGCTGAGCTACCATATTGGAGATGCTGAAATTAATATCATAGAATGGTGGAACCAATGCTGACATTTCCAACAGTGCTCCTGAGCATGCTGGTCAGTATACGGTGAAGACGAAACGCACAGATTTCTGAGAATCATTTAGATATAATGTATGGTTTTCTTGGGCTTTCTTCACGATCTTTGTCGAGAAGCTAGCACTCAATTTTGTGCGTGAAGATGCCATTCCATTAACTGTTGTCCCCTCGCGACTCTACATCCCACCCTGTAGCCACCTATTTCATAAAGTATGATTCTACTATTTCCTTGTTTTCTTACAGATTAATAGAGCCCGAGCTCTCAAGTCGTGAGCTACAAGAGGACGAGAATGGCCGGTCCTCACATTTATCAATTGCATAGCTCAACATCGTGAAGATACGACAAAGTCATATGTAACGTAATATCAGCAAGAAAACACAATGCACGAGAATCCTGGTAGGATCAGAACCTAAGCCGAAGCAAACAGCCTACTCAGCCGGGCACAGATTTTACACTTAGGGTGCTTGCCTGAATACATCCACGATTTCGAGAAGCTGGGCTTTTGAGGTTATTGAGGGTAGGCAGGCTTTGTTTGGCGTCACCACAGCCTGCAATCACGAGACAGGCGTCTGCAGAGAAGATGGTTAGAGCACCTTACCCCCTCGCTAGAACTAGAGGGAACATGAGTAGCTGGCCATCACAATGCACGTGGAGAGTTTAGTGGCAAGATGCATTTAATGTGCTTCCCAAACGCTCAGCTAGCGTGGACTTGCATGTAATGCATACCTTACTCTTTTCTGTTTAATTCTCGAAAGAGAAACTAACGATGCATACATTCAGTGTTATGGGCCACAAGCTCACAGCCTACTCTAGCCGTGACTTGACGGCTCTTCCTTTCCTGCTCTCTGGCAATGGCAGCAATAAACACTCTAGGACAATGCGATGTTCCAAAACCATAGCCATGGCTGCAGTCAAGAGAGCCGGCCTCTTCATGGCTGGCTAGCCAGGCAAGCAGGCTGCCCCGTAGCAGTCTATCTATCACATCCCCGGATGCCTTTCGTCCCTTATAGCGCTCTGTCAGTGTCATCAGTCGGCCGCACCTGGGCTCAAGCTGGCTTGCTATCTATATTTGACACATGGACCGCCCTCCCCCTCCCCCCACCTTGGGAACTGACATTTTGGGGGCCCTATAGTGGGTGTCGGTAGGGCCTGTCAGCGCACAGCAAGCCACTAACTACTAATACTTTTAGTGGCCAAAATAGTACAGCCAGTATCATTCAGCAGCACACCAACCACACTATAAATAAAGACGAACTAAACAGCCTATAGCTAGCTACTTGCATCAACTTCTATAAAACGACCAGCCGGCTTTTTTCTTTCTTTCTTTTTTTGACGTGCATGGGACTGGGTTGCATCACACAGCCGCTCCTATTGCTTCCTCTAGAGTGTCGTGAGAAAAGGGGCTGTCACATGCGTCAGTGCTGCTTATGAGCCGCAAAGCCAGCCCTAAGCCCGTGAACCACGACTTGCCATGGACAAACGTCTTAGTCTTCTTGTTTTTGTATTGATCTCTTGCCTGAGCTTATCCTCAGCGCTCAGCTAGGCATTGCCTAATCATAATCCAGCATTGCGTCTCCCCTTTTGCTCGTGAGACAAAAAGTCCGGCCAAAGCTTTCAAGACTCTTCCCTATTCCTGATAGCGTTGACGTGCGTGTGCGTGCGTCGTGTTTTCTAGGAGTATCTTTAAACTGCGTTCAGTCTGTCCGGGCTTGACTTTACTCCGTCTACCGCCGTGTGTCGCTCGTGGCGCATGAAAGTTGCTGCAGAAAGGCATAGACCATCATCTGGTGCCCTGCGTTCTCCAGCTATTCTATTTTGTTGGTTTCCGTCGTTCCCGAGTAGGCAGGGTAAACTAACCCCAGGTGGGCTTCACACTCGTCCTCGATCATGAACACAACATCCTAGAATGTTAAAGATGATGTTAGAGTGTGAATTAGCGGCAATGAAAAGCGAAACAATAAATACCACTCCAATGCCTACCCTACTTGTGACCTAATGTTTACCTGTCGTTCTATCTTCAAAACTTCCTGTTCTGAACTACGTGGACTTTCTACTCGCCTTCTTTGTGCTTTGTGTCAACTGCCCGTCATCCAACATGCGATTCTCTTCAATGATGTGTTTTTGCCTATCATGGTCATGCTTAAAGAGTAACGTTGAAAACGATGAGTTTGATGAGCCTGTTGAGCAGACATCTATCTCGGCTTCCACATCTGTTGAGCCCACATCTACCTTGGCTTCCACGTCTGTTGAGCCCACATCTACCTTAACTTCCACGTCTGTTGAGCCCACATCCATCTCAGTTCCCAAGCCCATCAATCCCGCTGATCCCTACTACCTTTCGAAGCACGGATATGGCGCTTGGCATCTCGATGGCGGTGGCATCAAGGTCTATTCCGAGCGGTACGGTAAAATCGCCGTGGATCCGGTGTTGCATATCTACTTGGACAAAGAGCACAGAACCACTACTATCTACGACAACAACCTGATGGGAGAAAGCCCCAGCGAGAAAAATCTAGCAGTCTTCCAACTGTACAGGGCGCTTTGCTTCCAGAAGAACATGCATTACAACAATATGCAGTGGATTGCCATGGATGTCAACGATGTGGCTATCCTCACAACCATCAGAAACTACCGCAAGACTAACGGCATTGGCTCTAATGGGGAGATCAGAGTCACCCCCAGCGATGGAGACTGGAAAATGTTCACCAGCATGTTCTATTACGACTACGCAGTCCAGATGATTCCTGGGGTTGAAATCGACAAAATCGCCATCAACAGACAAGAACGTGAGATCCGGAGATTCGGCCATCCGCCCATGGTTGTCGAAGTCATCATGTTCTCCTTCAAGCAACCTGTGTCGGAGAATCAAAACACTGCTATTGATGCTATCGATGAGCATGCTGCTGAACTTGCTGCCGAGGACAACCTGAAAGCTGCCATCAAGGCTGCTGAAGATGTTTCAGAAGCTGACTTCCGGACTGTTTTGAATTCTATAGCAGCAGACGCTGACATGCCCCGCGATGGCGCCGAAGCCAGTGGCCTAGAGGAATCTGACTCGGATGCCGACTTTGAGTTTTGCCCACTTCCTGTTATGCCGCATCCTTGAAAGTTTGCTCAACCTGCTTACCCAGCGAGGCGCGATAGCAAATCTAGACCATGAATTTCCGAGCAAGGCACTTACGTACAAAACGATATCCTTTATAGATTGTTGTAGATCACTTTAATGAATCACCCCCATTTCCATATAATAGAAACACAAAATATCTTCACGTTAGAGTATCATTACGTAGTGTAGCTACTGACCGAGGATAAGAAGACGGAAAAAGAAATCTCCAACTGTAGAAGCCAATCGATACATGACTACCCATATGAGCCCTAAATTTGCCATTCTCCAAGGTTCCTTTATTACACGCTATTGAGGAGGGTGTTCATGCTTCCATCCATGCTCGATAACAGCTTGTATTTCAGGCCTGCCAGAGACACAGCACCAAACACAACAAAGCCGGACCTGGAGGGTGCTAAAAGCGTTGCCTAGAGGGCCATTGCTGCAGCACCTCAAGGTTTTCCATCTTGAGCATGTTTATTGCACTTGTTTTCCCCGAGATGAGTCGTGCTTGGCGTCTGCATCCTTGTATTACTGAGTTCACAAGGTTCCTTGCAACGTAGCCCACATGATTCCCAGAAACAGGGTGTCATGTCTCTGTGGCCAGCGCTCTGGCCATTTAAAGGCCCATTCACGCCCATTTTCGGGTCTCGAACAGAGACGCCTACCGGACAAAACGGACAGCCTAAGGCCGGCTGTCTCTATTCTGCTCAATGGAGCTTGGTCCATTTATCCTTGAGATGATTCAGCTGGGTCTATGAAGAGCACGTACCAGATAGTGGAATAGGTGATCTCCGTGGCAGACACACTTTTGCGAGAGGTTCCGACTGTTCCGAAAACTATGGGAAGCCATGCAGCAAGATGTAGTTTGTTTTGGAGCCGTCTACCTTGATTAAAACTGTAAGAGAGCATGAGTAGGTAGAGGTGTGTAAGAGTCGAAGTACTCAGGGGTTGACAAAGGGGAAATGAGTAAACAAAAGATCAATACAGGCAACTCTATAGCAAGACCACCCCCAACACTGCTCATAAGGACTTCTCGCAGTAAATTCCAGGATGTCGGGACAAGTTCCCCCTGTTCCTTAGTCTATTTTTAGCCCTATCGACGCGACCCAGAGGAGCGCCCCGTCAAGACAACGAACACATGAGATTGTCGGTAGATATATAGCTTATCCTGGCTATGGCTGCATATGCCGAAGATCCTCAACGTCCTGTCTTTCCATGACTTGAAGGGTGATGTGCAGTGTGGTTGCTAGATGTATGACTAGAGAGGCAGGCCATTCATTTATTGGCTAGATTTTACGAGCACCAGCCTGGTACCCCTAAACTCAATGTTTCAAGGCTGTATAATAATAGTGCTGGTTCTCTGATTTCTCCCTGGCTTCAGCTTTCATAGCAGGGTCTCTCTTAGCTTGGCCAAGCCAGTAAGTACGACTCGGGGGTTTGATGAAGCCTATAATAAGACTATACACAGTACTACCAGGAGGACCAGCCAGGCAAAGCCGCAGTAACGGAAAAAGGAAAAGAATAAACCAATAAGAATAACAACGTGACAGCTTCACAGCATCCAAGTTGCCTTTTCTCGTTGGGCTATCTATATTTCCTTTGGTCTTGGCGAAGATAAAATGAGCCTGCTTCCCAGACTGTAGAGAAAGAAATACATAGGAATACGCAGAACTATAGTTCAGGTGCTATTATAGCTATAGCGTTAATCATCCGTCTTGCTGGTTCTCAAATACAGCTCAGCCGACAGCGAAGGAATGCCTTTGCACGGCAGTTAGCAGCACACGCATCCCCGCTGCTGTATACCGATACCCATTAACTGTTTTGGAGTCTGGGTTTCGTTATCTATGGGGTCGGCTTAGCTGCGCATGGGTCTATGTGCTTTGCTATTTAAGCCGATTGTGATTAGAAGCCACTCTAAACGGGACCTCAAATGCCTCTTCCTCCTCCTCTGGCAGTATCTACAAAGCAGGACATCTGTACCTGTGCATTTGCGTGCCATTGGATTGGTTTCTGGCGCTATCCCACCTGAACTGACGCAAATTGATGACAGAACCTTAGGCAACTCTTCGTGGGCTGTAACTGGATAGAAGCCTACGAGTTAGCACGGATCACCAGCAGGCAGGAGTTTGTGTGTTGAGGCTGCTAATTATCCTTTCTTTCTGCCTTAGAAGCGCTATGGGTTTTGTTATTATTAATATTTCCTTGGCGGGATAACAAAACTGAGAAGAAAAGTAAAACAAAACCCTAAAACAGCAACTTTCTCAAAGAAGCAAAGAAGTGTCCGTAATATCCCGTGCATGGGGCTGGTTCTTAGACTCATCTTTTACACTGGCTTGCCTGCCCGATTTATCCAGCTTGTTCGAAGCGTTGCGCTTGAATGTACTGGTATCTCTGCTGCTACAACCACCTCTGTCCAAAAGTCCCTTCGGCTCAAAGTCCATGACTTGAGTGCTCTGTATGCTTGTTGTTACAGCGTCTAATTCTATCTCGAGCATCATAGATGCGCACTAACCGTACGTTCATACCAAGCGCAAATATATATTCCCGGACTCTGCACCGTCAATGCCTGGCTGGCCCAAGACTCTACAGATATTGGTGTCTAGCTAGAATCCGAGCCCTGCACTGTAGCTAAGCTATGGAGTGGCCAGTAGCCATCCTTGGGCTCCTATGTGTGCATGCTACTTAGCCATGATGCATCTCTATTTAGACTGCATCGTACTATCCTCTTTAGGCTAAGTTCCTGTATAGTCTAGACAGAAGACATGTGATCCATTACCAGCTCCCCTTCTGTCTATAACACGGTGAACAGCTGGCCAGCTGCATGTACAAATAGCAACATGTCTCCCAGTGTTAGTCTCAAGCACTCTAGTTCCATACTTGTGTTCTAAAATGGGGCATATCGCCATGATAGATCAGCCCTCAGTTCCAACGCAGAGTTCCATAGGTAAAGAGTCTTGCCGTTAAATATTTGGTCACGGATTATTGCATCTATATGTCTGTCAAGGTCTTTGCATTAAATACCGTCGACAACTCCCCAGTGAGCCGCCACCGTATTTCTCCCTAGAACTAGCACCAGAGTTGACAAGGCAATACTTTTTTAAACACATATATCAAGAGGCATGTTGAAGGCGGCCGCAGTGACAAAGGTCTTTCTTTTATGGTCGCAACTTGCTAAGAAGCATTTCCTCCAGGGACAAATCCCGAAATCAGCATATCGGCTGGATCAGCACCTTGGAAACGTCAACTTCATTAGCCCATTTTGTCAAATCTGTAACTTATTGGCTCGCAAGCAACTAAAAAGAAGCACAAGACGCTTGCTTGGGAATCCCTATTACAGTAGATCTCTATACTGAAGCCAAAGATATCGCGCTCACAATATCCTACAGACCATCATTCGTTGTTACCCGCCGCGCGAAAATGTCCAGGATTAGGACAATTTGATATCCCAAGGACTATCCTGCACATTTGCCACTCTTCGGTGAACAAATCTCTTTTCTTCTGCGTTGGCTCTGCAGTCAGGTTCCAGCCGTGATAGATACCGTATGGTCCCCTCTACCCTACCAAGCATTCTTGTCACCTCTACTATAACTAAAGTCTTTTGCAAGTCATGTTTTTCCCAATTAGTGGTTTCGCTATGTAGACAATCTAGCAGGATGTGATACCAAATGGTGCGTTGGCAGGCACCTATAAGTGTAGATCCCGACATCATCTCTTCAGCTGTAAGAGTATTGGGTGCCCCAAAAAAAAGGAATACCGTGGTCCATCTGGCTTCCATCATTGCTTGTAGCCTAGAGAGCACCCTGTTTTCAACCTATGCATGAGTCCTTGTCTTGCGTTGTAGGTTAGCCTTTTGTCATACCACTGCAAATCGGGTATCACCTAACTTGCTGCATTTTGCACATACACTCTAGCTCCCATGGCTATGTTATTACCCTTACAATCCTATATACCTCTTGTATGTAGCTGGGTGTCACTTTTGGCAAGAGGGTGGAAAGTGTGGCTCGGCGAAACTTGCATTGATGAGGCTCTCTTGCCGGAGTCTTTTGGTGACATTAAAGGGCTCCTGGGATATTTCGACACATCATGAGAGCCATCGTCAGCTCCATTGGCCGCTTTATTTTAACAAGCCAAGGTTGCCCCCTTGTTTCTGAGCTTGGATAAAAGCCATCATTGACATTTACACAATGCTTAAATGTAGCACTCGAACTGCCCCTATAACTAGGATTACAAGATATCCAAGCAAAGCTGAGAACTTGTGACAACCATGAAGTCAGATATCAGCCGCCTTTCTGCACCCCAGCTTACAGTCTGTCATGTTCCTGACTGCAGAGACTATGCTGCTGGATGGAGATATGTGGTGGATAAATCAGCAAGTTTAGAACACTAGGGTTTATCATGCGGCACATCCTTCCGCTCAGTACGCGTTCGCAAGAAAGACTAAAGCCATGAGAAGACACCCGGACAAAGCGGCAGTACACTAATTTGTCGTCTGCAGAAAGCATTTTGGCCCCCAAGTTGCTGTGTGCATTATACAAACGTTATTATAATAAGAATCATAGAGAGAATGGCTCTTGACATCGAGGTTCGGCTCTCCTGAAATGCTGTTGTTTGTTACACCGCGCCATACCTAGTTCTTGGTGGGAGTTGGTAGGCCCAACATATGAATGAAGTGAAGTGATACTTTGGGGAAACATACTTTTACACTGTCAGTGCTGCTTGTAGCTGGTAGTGTGTCGAACGTTTGGGACTACCTGACCATTCTTCGCACTCGCTTGGTCTTTGCTCATGGTCGGTTCCTACCTATGATACTAGCTTTAAAGATGAGGGATATTATCTAGGTGATTTATCGTATGTTGAATTATGCTGACTTTATGCCCGCCAAGTATCATGGGTACCGGCCCGTTATAGCTCAATGAGCTGCTCTTGGGACTACGGGATGCAGAGACACATCGCGGTATTTTATCACACGACCACAAGTGGCTCACAACCAGAAAAAGACCTCCGGGTGATAGCAAGTCCCCTTACAATACCTACCACACTAAGGCGCTGAAGAAAGCATGTGTGTTAGGAAAATGATGAAAATGGATTTTCTCCAGGGACAGCTCCGTACAATGCATCCCCTTTCTCTTTTATTTGTCCTTGCACCAAAACAGTTGGATTGAAAAGCATTTTCTTTCAAATCTCAACCCGTAGGTACCCAATGGGACGATATAGCTGCCATCATTATTGCTGTACACAGGCTTGATGCAGGCCTGGTGATGGAGGCCACCTTTCTGCACTGTAGAGTGCCATGGAAACCGTGCGATAATCCTACATCTCATACATTATCAAGTTGTAACGGAGAGGCTCGGTTCTTATCGCCGCTCTACTGAGCATCAGCCATGTATATTCCACCACTGTATTGCGCGCCCTGCTCTGATAATACTACAAAAGGCCCGGCCAAAGCTTCCAGGTCGCCTCCTATAGTGAAAGAGAAAGAAATTGTCTTGGTTATTCTATTCTCGTAAGTGTTGTCTAGATGAGCATGGGCCGGCTTCTGGCGTCTCAAAAGCCCTGGCTACTGCTCTGTCTCTTTTCACACATTTGCAGAATATAGGTTTCGGGCCAAGGTTGGCCGCTTCTGCTGGCTGCCGGATGGAAAATTGTAAAAATGAGAGGGCCACATAGAAGTGGGCGGCAGAGTAGAGAGTAGACACAAAGCATTAAATACATCTAAACCACTTTCCTGCTGCGTACGAGCTGACTGTTAGACTTGCGCCGGGAATCTTCCCTTTACCTTCCTTCTATCGTCGTTCTAGCTGTGCTACCTATCATTCAACATGCGGCTGCCCTCGGTGGCATCTCTTTGCCTATCATTGTCATGCTTCAAGGACAGTAGCCCTCCTTCGAGTACCGCTGAAATCGAGAATTACCTGCTCACCGACCCCTCTGACCCACAATATCTAATGAGCCATGGTTATGCTGTATTGCAGGAAGAAGGGGTGGCCAGGGTCTACACTACGCGCTACGGCCTAGCCACCCTAGATCCGGTCCTTCATGCTTTTATTGACACCCAGAACCAGGCTACAACCATCTACAGTAACAACCTGCACCGCGAGAATCCCAGCCAATCAAGCTTGGAAATGTTCGAGGTCTACAAAGCGCTTTGTTATCTACAGGGAGTTCCCTATGACAGTATGCAGTGGATTGCCATGGACGTTGACGACCCGCTCACAGTCACCATCATCCAAAGGTACCGTCACAACCTCGGCGTTGGCAAGAAAGACATCGAGGTCACCCCTGGCCATGCGCACTGGGGCACTTTTTCCAGAAACCGCTATTATAAGTATGCGGTTCAGATGATCCCTGAAGTGGAAATTGACAGAATTGTCGTCATGAGACAGGAGCGTGACATTCAGCACCCGAAATACCCAGCTGTCATTGTCGAGTGCATCATGTTTTCGTTTAAGCATAGGGCGTTGGAAGATGATAGAGACACACTGGGTCCTACTCAAGAGCCTCCCCTGGAGCATGCTGCTAAGGACGATTTTGATGCTGTTGTTAAGTCTGCAGAGGATGCTTCAGAGGCTGATTCCAGGGCTTTCTCGGAGGCTACCTCAGGCGAGGGCTCAGAAGCGGCCACTTCAAAGGCCCCTGAAGTTAAGCCTGAAGTCTACTGAAACACCGACTTTGCACTGATTTAACTGCCTTCCTGGCATTTTACGAGGACCGTATTGCTTGGTGCTAGTAGAGAGTTTTCTTTTTTTTGTTACTTTAGGAATGGTAGGCATTTGTAAAGCACGATGCTACTGTCATTATGGACAATTACTTTCCGGGAACTGACCCATTCTAGACAGTTCTGTTGCTGCCGGGCACCAAAACACACATTCAAGCATATGTCTCATGAGCCTCACGACCTTAGACCTATTATTTCCAGCTTGAGTGAGCAAGTCTTTGCGTCTGTCTAGCAGTGGGGGCCACGAAGGAAGGTGATCAGTAGAAACAGGGACACCCTAGAAGCTGAGCGCCTAGCCCAGGTCTCTCTATAGATGACGCTTTGTCGTTCCAAGGTACGGCCGGCCATACCTTTTGTTTCTTAAGCTGCAACATGTTATACATTGCTCCCCTAGATTTGCGCTATGCTTGGTGCATGTGAGCGCCAATGGAAAGGCCGATTGGGCCTAATCCAACATGTTCCTACAAAAAGTCCTGCCAAAGCTTTCGTATCCGGAACAAGCTTGCAAGTGATGCTAACTCAACTTCCACACGCATGCATCATGATATTCCTCCACCCTTTCGTCATGCATCTACTCACCTACTTAATTATAACTCTAAATGCTATCTCTCCCGTGTCCTCCGCTTTGAACATACGCTCTCACGTTAATCTCCTTATGCCCATTTGCCATCTTGCTAAAACCGAGCAGAGAGAAGCGCCCTTCTGCCACAGTAATCCCGATTATTGCTTTGAATTCGTAGAAAGAGAGAAAACATATTCGATAAGGCTTTAGCCAGCAACTGGCCTATGCTCGTACGTAGTGATGTCTGGGTCAAATGGAGTGAAGCAGAAAGAGGGCAATAAATACATCCGTAGCACCCAGTCGTCGGTTGTGTATCCGTCTACCTTTTGAGCTTCTGATCACTTCCCTTGCTGTGCATTGCTTCTGCCGTCCTTTTGCTATCTCTTTTTATCATTCAAAATGCGTGTTTCCTCGTGGCTATCCTTTTGCCTGCCCTTCTCATGTCTTCCGGGCAACAAACCTGCCCCGACTGAGATGGCCCAGCCCACCCCGATTGAGTCTTCTGAAGCCACCGCATTGGTTATGAATCCCAAAGATTCACGCTACCTCACACAGCGCGACTATGGTGTATGGGAAGACAACGGTGTCTTCAAAGTCTTTACTCAACGCTACGGCCGCAACAGCCTGGATCCAGTTGTCCACCTTTATATTGACACTGATAATAAGGCCGTGACTATATTTGAAGACAACCTGGGTCAAGAAAAGTCTGATGCCAAAACTTTGGCAATCGAAGATGTTTATACGGCCCTGTGTTTTCAGGCCGGAGTTGTCCCCGAGGCGATTCGATGGATTGGCATGGATGTTGACGACGAGCTTAACAGCATCATGATCAGAGACTATCGCCAAAGCAACGGCCTGGGCCAAACTGATATTCACATATCCAACGGACAGTCCGGATGGAACTCCTTTGCTAGCAGCAACTACTTCAAAAATGCTGCCAGAATGATCCCCGGAGTCGAAATAGATAGAATCGTTGTCAAAAGACAGGAGCGTGAAGGGCGGATTGCTAACCACCCGGCTATTGTTGTCGAATGCATGATGTTCTCCTTCAAGCAGCCAGTTCTGGAAGGTGACGAAACCAGCATGAATGACGCTATTGACGATAATCTTTTCGAGATTAATATCAAGGATAACCTCGACACTGTCGCCAAGTCTGCAGAAGTTGCCATAGCTGCTGATTCGAAGGCTTTTTTGGAAGCTACATCAAACAGCGATGAGACAACCCCGCAAGCTTGAAAGCTTGATTTCAAGCCTGCTTTGATACCCATCACGGCAATGTAAGAAGACGGAGGAAGGGGGTCTTTTGACGCAATCAGCTATTTAATAGACAATACCTTTTCTGCTCCTCAAAAATAAGCTTCCAGCACTAAGAGAAGCCTTTGCGTGAATGTCTGCATAAACAGGACTAAAGAAATCATGCCATTGTTGCCAGGATATGTAATGGTATGGAGTAATGGAAAGCGTAGAACAATGCGGCCATTTGGTAGGTATGCTAGCAGCTCAGCGACTAGCAGGCAGGTCCTGGTCGTTCATTTGCTTTTGAGTCGCGGCATACGATATGCTATTGCTTGAACCTTGTGCAGCGCCTTGACGCTTGTCGGCCTTTAGCCATGACTGGGTTAGTTCTATCCCCACCCAGCATCGTATTGCTTCTTCCGCTCCGATAGTGATACAAAAGGCCCGGCCAAAGCTTCCACGGCCCTAGTCAAAATACAACAAACTCCATGTTAATAGCGACGTGCGTCTTAGTCTCAATATTCTATCTATCGTGGGTAAAATTCGTTCAATTTACGTACCACAGCCCTGCAGTCGGCTCAGTTCCCTATGCTATACGACGTCTTACTCACGCTGCTGACACCTTTGACATTTGGAATTAGCTGCGAGTGAGCATAGACCAGCAGCTGGTGTCTCCGGGGCCTTGGTTAAGTCTCCTTTTTGCTATTACATAGGCGAAATAAGCTTTAGACCAAGGCTAAACATGGTTATCTCTTCATCTGATGACACCAAATGACAGTATGTTTGTAAGCTGGGGTCAGCGCGAAGACGTACACAACACCTGCAGCGAAATGATAAATACCTCCGTGACACCGTCGAAACTGTACAGCGGATAGATTTCTCTGCATCTGCATCTCTCATCACCACATCTCTCATCACTACATCTTGTCCTCTTCTCCCACTGCCTGTCCCTACACACTCGCCAACATGCGTATCTCTCTAGCGTCTCTTTGCCTATCATTTCCGTGTTTCAAGGATTGCGTCCCGAGCTCAAGCACAACTACAAGCCTTCAGCCTACATCGACCCAGAGGGCCCGGCCTACGGAGCCCGTTACACTCTCTACAATTACGGATGTCACTAATCCGTACTTTTTGATTTCCCACGGCTACGGCCCATGGGACATCGATGAAGGCGGAATCATGATTATGTCTGATCGCTACGACGAATTTCTTGCAAAGCCAGTTGTCCACGTTTACATCGACACTACCCGCCGTGTCACGACTATGTACAACAACAACCTACGCAACGAAAGATTCGATGGGAACAATCTGCCAATTTCTGAAATCTATAAATCTCTATGCCATCGAGTTGAAGTAGTCCCCAGCTCTATGCAGTGGATTGGCATGGATGTTGACAATAAGTTTCTTGAGAAGGCCATCACAGAGCACCGTGAGAGTAATGGTCTCATGTTAAGCAGCATCGTCACCACTCCTGGCGACGAGTTCTGGGATTTATTCGCGTCAACTCAGTACTATGAATGGGCTACCCAAATGATGCCTGGAGTGGAAATTGACAGAATTGTTGTCTCACCGCAAAGACGTCCGATTATAGGCGATACTTACACTCTTGTCAACACAGAAGTCATCATGTTCTCGTTTAAGCAGAACACCGGGAAGAATACAGCTGCCGGTGGTACTTATATGGATAAATTACAAGATGCCGCCAAGGCCGCTGAAGGTGCCGTGACGCTTGATCTGAAGACTCTTTGGGACGCCAATACAGCTGGCTGTCAATCAGTCGCATGAGAGACTTCCTCATCACATACATAAAAGCCTGTTCTGAGCGCTATATAAAACTGATACCCGGTGCTAATATACTGGCTAGTCATGGAGGTGTGTACGGGAAGCGAGGTGTGGCAGGAAGCAAGTTGTAGCAGCAGTTCTAGACGATTATTTTCTATATAGCAAGTTAATGTACAATTTCAACAACACCAGCATCGTATAAGACCCATTACACTAGGCTGACTATTTCTTGCATCGGCATGACACTTTTCTCAAGAGCCGCCAGCACAAGCCTACTAGTATATATCTAGGGAAAATGAGGATGTGGACGACGCATTGTTTCAAGCTGATTACGAGAGAAGAAGAAAACGACAAGAAATTACCACCGGCACGATCAATCAGGGCGTTCTCGAGAATTGTTGCTTTTCCAGATCAATATAGATATAAATACACGTATAAATACACTTGTATATATACATATGTTCGTTCTCTGTCTTCTACTTTTTATTTTTATTTTAATTTTAATTTTTAATTTTAATTTATTACCCAGTCTCATTTATTAGACTTGTGATGCTAACACAAGCCCAGCCAATCAACTTACAGCTACGGTCCCAGTCCAGACAGACATCTAGATACATTAGGGTTGTACATGAGCCATTCGTCGAGTACCTGTATATTTAGGGTTACTGGCGCGTGGTATCGCATGCTTTACCATGGCTACTTTGACGTGGAAAAGAATATCATTTCGCTTATAGTACGCTGGTGTCATAGAGCGTCCTGATCAGCAGTTGCATAAAAACCGAATATTGTTTTCAGCGTGCTACTTTCCATTGGCTCTGACACTATACTATGCCTACTGCCTGTCGGTGATTCTGTAGGGCTGCTTCTTAACGCCGCACTCATCCGCTATCAATCTGCCATCATCAATGGACGGAACAGCAACCCGCTCCGTTGGAGTTGCAGAATGCCACCGTGCGAAGCTAGAACACCACATCGACACCCTAAACAGGAAATCTCCTATTGAGGCATTTCTCTGCCCCCTAATGCATCGAAATGACGGGTTGTCAGACCCATTTTTCTCCGCTCGACGTGCTGGCGATAATTCCCAGGACTATCCAATATCGCTAGCACCATGGATGGCACTGGTGAGCACGGTCTATATTCAGCCTGTTTTCGTCCGGCTGGACCTTCAGCTGACCAAGGCCTACACACGGACTGCCAAGAGTTGATAAATGGTGACAGGGGGACGTGATATTCTATTCCACACTTCTAGTCTGAAAAGGGCCCTTATCGAGCCGGTTCCTAAATGCCACCGCTAGCTTTATGGTTCCCGCCTTTGCCAGAATATCGAAAGCCATCTAGCCACTCTCTAGGCTGCACGGCCAGATGAGATACAGCAAACCGCTGTTTTACCGCGGCAAGAGATGCCGTGAGATGTGCTTATGCGCTGATCTAAGCCGGTATGATACGATATAATGTAGCAGGGTTTTGATCAAGAATGGGAACATGGCGGGCTCTCAGTCGATCGTTCGCCGCAGCACACCGTATACCGCAACTCTGACTGTAAGCGCGGTAGTTTTAATGTCAGGGCAGTCGTATCTGGCAGGAGTATCTGCTGTGGCTTGTGGGTGCTAGCGGCAGTTATTGGAGACATAGAGATTAGGTATGTTCACCTATACATTTACTCATCCCGCCAACAATAAATGGATGCGAGAGGATACAAGGACTCGGGAGGCTGTGAGTAGCTTCAGAGTCGGCAAGTTTCACTTCCGTACATTCCGATCATAATATGGGCTGCCGCGTTTCCTGGGGTCCTGGCAAGAAGTGAGAATATCCATATTGAGCCTCTTAGTATAAGTACAACACAGTACATAAGCCAAGGTTTGGAGGTTGCTTTGTACGCTGGATGAATTTGGAACTGCGACAGGGCGCTAGTAGGCATCTAATTGCGACTCATACGGGAAATACGCGGCTGCTATTTCCATGGATGTTACAGGTGATGCGAGATGATTCGTGCTGCCCAAGAGTCGTTCTACTTGTGAGTGGCGTTGATTGTCTTTATTTACAGTCCGCTCCTCATAAGCTTGCTGGGCACTTTGGCTGATTCTAGTGCAACGCCTGGCGGGCTTTTGCACTCTGAAATATACTTGCTACTCCTAGCTAGCCTAGCGATATAACACAATTAGGACTTCAGGCTTTAGTTGCGACCCAATTGCCTACGATCGTGTCTGCAATCGCTACGTCGCGAAACAGGCCCGCCTGATTGTTTACGTAGTGTGATTTCTCCGTAGATGTGACAGCCAAGGTGGTAGACCAGGCATCTTGTCAATTACTTGCTCTCCCCAGGCTAGAGGACTCTTTGTTAAAGCCGCTAAGAGACAGGTTTGGCTGGAGACTTCCAAGTGTTAGACAGCATCTCTATTGGGGCACCTAGGATAGCACCCACATAATTCAAGGCGCTTCCGACCGGGGGACTCGCTTCGCGCCACATAGATTTGAGGGGTTTGGGGTTGTTGGTCCAGTCGGCACCCCATTGACACAGTTGAGGATTGTGTGCCAGTCATACATAATATAGATACGAGCTAGGGAAATTAGAAGCTAGGCTGGTAGCTCGGCAAGCAGCGGCATCTCGAAAGTTGGGGCCGGGGTTTCACATCGAGATACCAGAAACGCCGACTATATCTCTGCTGTGCTACTGCTCGGCATAGTCATCTGCGGGAGTGTTGGCTGACGGAGCCTCCTAGGTGGGGGTTATCTTCTGACGAAGAGCGATAGTTGCTGTTTTCATTGGCGGTATTTCTACCGATATCAATGAAGTGAAGGACCAATCTCGGGTAGAACCCCTATCGTTCCTATCCGGCTGGTTATGGGAAGATCAACTGTTGTCATGGCGATCCTTCTGCTCGTGCGTGGCGGTGGTAGGAATAGAAATTTTCGCAACGGTACAAAGGGGGGCGAAAACAAAGACAGCAAGAGTGTTACAGCTTTGGTATCGTTAATCTTGCGACTCTTCACGGGTTTGGAGTGGGCATTATTTTGGCCAGAAGAAAAAGGAATGTGTGAAAGTCGATATCCCTCGACAAAGAGGCCGGTCGGTCGATCGGAGGCTTTTCCTGTATTAGCGTTATCATCTATCCATGTCACCCAGTCTTAGCATAGGTACTGTTTCAGTACTTTCTTGGTTATGGATCATGGAACGATACATGTGTGCAAGAGTGAAACAGACTTGAAATTAACACTGCTTACACGCCGGATGTAAGCCCTACGATCGTATAGGTATAGTTCGTGAATTCATGACATGACAAGATACAAAGAAGATTAGCTAGAGCTGGTGCCTGAACAGCCCTCTCCAGATGCCTCTAAAACAGCCTTGATATCAGCATCTGAAGCATCCTCTGCAGCTTTAAGGGCATAATTCAGGTCCTCTTCAGCAGCGAGATCGGCAGCATAGGCATCGGCAGAGCTCACAGCAGGGGAATCCTGAGATGGTGACTTTTTAAACGAGAACATAATGACATTAGTAAGTCTAGGCTGCGCATGGTTGTCGCGCCACAGCCTCTCTTGTCGGTTGATTATAATCCTGTCAACGGTAGCCCCCGGGATCATCTTGGATGCGCTTCGGTAGTAAATATTCTTGGTAAAGGTGTCCCAGACATGTTTTTCCTTGCGGGTGATCTCAATCCGAGCCTTGGGTTGACGCACTCTTGATTTGCGATAATCCCTGATGGCTGTATTGACAGGTGTATCGTCAACATCCATCGCAACCCACTTCATTTGGTCGGGCTTTATGCCCTGTTTTTCGCAGAGAGACTCAAAGATTTGATAGAGCTCTAGGTTATCACCGGTAACAGATTCCTGGTCTAGGTTGTTGTCGAAGATAGTAGTGACTTTGCGATTACTATTGATGTAGAGGTAGAGAAGTGGGCGTGGCATATACGGGTTGTATCGTGGAGAATAGACTCTGACACCACCGTCACTGAGATAGTTCACTTGGTAGCCATGTTCTAGAAGATATGTATCGGCGGGATGCATAATTTCGGACGACGCTATCGTGGTGGCGTCAGGAGACTGAACGGCATCAGAAGGGCTAGGTTCATAGCCATTAAGCCATGGAAACGGTAGGCAAAAGGAGACAAAGTTTGAGAACCGCATGTTGGGCGATGGTCTGGACAGGAAAGAAAGACAGCGGAGAGCAAGTATGGAAGCTTCGTAGAGGCCACAAAGGAATCCCCTCATTTACGGAGGGGTATAACGGAGGTATTTATTCGGTTCTTTTTTCATTTTTTTTTTTCATTTATGCTGGTCTACAAAATTTGTCATGGCACAACACTCCAACAAGAAAATAGTTTTAATTTGCTAGTCGACTTGTTCCGTTGATCTATGGAAACGATGGACCAGAAATAGGGCCATGACGCACTGAATGCTTAAATATGACCACCTACGAAAGGCTATGTCCGAGGCATCAACGGAGATAACTCGCATGTCTAATTTGGAGCCCAAGTTCACTCGAAGCACATGTACAATTTATGGGCATTGCATCGTTTGATTTCAGTGATTCCAGTAGACGTTGAATAAACTCGAGCTTATGGACGTTGTTAGTGTAGAGCTACAAATGCTCAAAATGAACGACACCGCCGCTTTAACTCACCTACTAAACAGAGAGTGAGGCAGGACGAGAAGATCAACAATCTGACTGTCCGCGTATTCTGTGCCTTTTGCCATGCGCTAGTGAAGGCAGTTCACAATGGAACTCTAGCAACCCAGTCTCTACTAACTTGGTGTTCATTTCGAGCGTTGATTTGCGGTCTGCGATTGCTCAGGCGTGTGGAATTGAATAGGCTGCTAAACGACCTGGCGCCCGTAAGCTAGCACCCCGCAATCAGTTGCCTATCGAACCCCTCCCCCTCTCTTCTCTTTCCACCAAGTGGGGTGTTGTCTGATATCTCAACCGGTGGCTCCATCTCAATCAGGTTCTTGGATGAGTGTCGTTTTAGCCTTGATCGTGCTACATTTGATCGTTTGCTGCCCAAGAATGCGCTCTATCTCGAAATCTGCCTGAGCGGTGGATTGGCAGCGCGTATTGGTCGGAATTTCCTGCTTCCCGCCCATTCCGCTCATGTAAGCATTTACCATAGCCAGTTATTATTCAAGGCTGTTCTCACTCATTAATCGCCACTGATAAGTTCACCGTAGTTCTAGATCCGGACCGTTGACAAAGATACAAGTAGCGATGTTTCGTCAGTTTCAGCCAATCAAGTAATACCATATGCTAACATGGCCTAGGCTTACAGCAGAGTTTTACATGCTTTGGCCTTTTTGCCACTGTTTCTTTCGTCTTATGCTGTGCTTCCGTTGTAGTAGACCCCCTGTTTTACCCCCCCCCCCCTCGATAAAAGATAATGGGGTAGGACAAGAGCTTTGACGGGCCTTTACATAACTGCCAGCGATCGGATTTGTCCGAGATCGCCACCTATGCCCTAGTTGGATTCCTCGGAAAATATCCATGCAAATAGAGCTTGTCCTTATTATGCCCGTGAAAAGATGTTTCGGCTTGCTCGGTTTGCTGTCAAAAATACAATCCGCACTCGGCTTGGCAGCCAACAATTGTTAAGCAAGCAGCAAAGCGGCATGAGCGGGGTTGAGTACAGCTTTTATCTAGCTGCATCTATGCATCTTGTATGGCTCGTAACTGTCAGCTACTATTTGAACACCACAGAAAAGGCTCTAGCCATGTATCTATGCATTAGAGAAATAGGGGGTTGGAGGTCGTCTGAGAATGCCGAAAAGAAAGCCAATAAGCAACTCACAGGGAAAACCATGATTTGTTTTCTGCAGGCAGTGCTGTGCATTGATGAGCTACAGTCTGACTTGTAGTTTATTAGCTCAGCATCGTCCAATGCTATTTCTGGATGTACTCTGGGGACCTGCCTCGTGAGTTCCTCGTATCCATACCTATTTTCCTCTCTTGAGGACTTTGGCTAGGAGGATTTTGTATCTGGAGTGGGATGGCGTTAGGTTCGCATGATAACATTGCCTGTACATATTATGTTTCGCGACATATATCGTCTTGCATAATATGTACAGATTGTTTCTGGGAGACTCACAGAGTATCCACCCGAAGTTGCTCCGAGCATTATGTGCTATGGATATTCTAACGTCCGGGTTAACACCGGGTAAACACATGACGCAGCTGGCACAGCTGAGAAAACTTGAACAGAAGACAACTCAGCATTATTCATAGCCCTTGTTCACGTGACCGACCACACAGTTGTATTAGTATGTATTCCTCACTTGCAGAATTTTCACATTGTATATATGGACAATTAACGGATAACTAACTGCTTTGTACTCAACAACAGTAGGTCGGTCCGCCTGGCTACGTTCCAGCTTTTCTTCCCTTGGCTGGGAAAAGAAGGGAGGAAAGTAAGAGGACGAAGAAATGAAAAAAAAAGACTTGGCAGTGCCATCGCAGCACAGCCTGTGCGGCAATATTCAGCTAGAGGGCTGTGTCATTTTTTTCTGATTCTTTTGATGTCGATGGATAGGACCCTAGTGCATCGGCACCACCTAGCTTAACTTTAGCGCCGATTTGCTTCCATATCATTGAGATTCCTCGCTTTCGATAGGTGCAAACTTAGGTCTCATATCTTTATAGTAATCCTTTTAAGGCTGCAGAGACGTCAAAATAGCTTTGTTATAGCTGTCAGAACATAACTAACACAGTGGGACTAGTATGACAGGGGCCGACGAAATGCCTGCCAGTCAGGAACTCGGAGCGCCGTCTCTGCGAAATATGCACAGCACACCCTTGCCAGTTTACATACAGGAGTGAAGCCAAAGGAAGCCCCCCCCTGTACAACCATCTGGAAGTGTAGCTATATCTGCGCATCAAGAAACTTCTGGATTCCTATGGGTATGTCCGCAGTTTTTGCTATACTTGCCTGCTGAGTCATGCAGAGAGAGAGTGGTGTCACAATCTACTAGCCGACCACGAGATAGTGTTGTATTGGACATACTCAAGTCGTCGTTGCAGCAGTCTACTCTATCCCCCTGGCCAGCCTGAGAAGGGGAGGAGGAGGAGG
Organism: Ceratocystis variospora; assembly: GCA_038407165.1. Lineage (NCBI taxonomy): Eukaryota > Fungi > Ascomycota > Sordariomycetes > Microascales > Ceratocystidaceae > Ceratocystis > Ceratocystis variospora. The sequence goes on from JAXHKN010000144.1 coordinate 29,207, forward strand.
AGGGTGGCAGGCAGGCAGGCAGAATGGGGAAGGGTGTCTTGAGACCAAAAGTAGGATTTCCCGGCTCGATGTAAAGAGGGAGTTTGATTTTGCAGAATCTGACGCATAGATGCCGCAGGCATGGCACAGAAGTGAATGGATGCAGCCACCTACGAGAGAGTTATCTTCTGCAAGAACTGTGAGCTGCAGAAGCATGCAGAATCTACCTTCGGATATAAGCTTTTACTACGCTCAAACATGCTTCCATGTCAAGCTACTGCAGATCACAAACTCAAGGATGCCATGCCAACGGGATGGAGTTTTCAGACCCATAATCCGCCCTCTGACTAGCTGCATTGAAGCAGTGTTCAGGACCTAGACGTTGCTTCATAAATGCAGTACAGGCAGTGCTCAAACAGTGGGAAGATCTTTCCATGGACCCAATCAATCGAGGAAGTACTCCTTCCCGAGCTACAGCGACTCTAATGTATCCGCCCGATAAGCTTACCTGCGCTGACATTAACAAAAAAGAGGCTATAGCGGATTCCTAGCCCTTTAGTTGGTAAACAACTAGAAAGAAGCATGGAAATCCCACTTACAGACGCATCTTGAAGTACACAGAGTGTGGAGTTGACTTCGTAAAGGCAGCCCGGGATAAGATTGACGGCAATAAATGGGTCTTTGACTACATATCTGGCGAGCCAGACATACTCTGGAAGTTTTGCAGAGCACCATTAAATATTGAAGGGGACTGGCAGCCAAGGGAACTGTCAAAAGAAACTTTATGCACCCGCTCGATAGTCAGCCTCACTTTGCATGGTTTTGTTGTTAGCCTTGAGGAAGGAGATAATTGTAGGCGCTGTCTGCCTAGATGGAAGTATCGCGATATATGTGCTTTGGATATCTGCTGGGAACCCTCCAAATTATACGTTTTGAACACAAAGATCTCTAGAGCGAGAGAATCTCTACCACCTGGTCATGATTCTTTTCCAGGGGACTGTCATAGTATTGGCAAATCTCAGACCAGCATCAAGAGACTCATATCTATTCATAAGCTTAGTTGGAGAACAGCTCGCAGTACCGTGGGTAGATCAGCAGCCGACTTACATGTTCTATCTGGCCTTTGATTATTCCAAATTTGATGTTTTGGTATTCATGATGATCAATACGAGAGTTTAGTCAAATGTCCGAACATGACTATGCACAGGTGAGAGAAGAGAACGTGACTGTAAACCCAAGCATATACACATATATACACCTCGCAGTCAAAATACTCAGTGAAGAGGATTTTCAAAAGAACAATCAATACGAGCAGCTTTATCACGCCAAACATCTACGATGCTAAAGCAGCTGGGTCGCGATGTATATATCTTCAAGAGGCTATTGCGAAGGGCTTGAAAAACAAGATACCTTGAGATTCAGTGTTTGGAGTTGATATACTCCATGGTTGAAGAATCAATTAATCAATTGAAAACCTATATCTAGGAGCGTAAAGTGCAATGCCTGCAACGCACGCATGCTTATAATGCACGTTATACCAAGTAGGAAAGGAAAGTAGAAGTGGAATAACGCGGACATCTGAGTGACAGACTGTAAAAAGGAGGCCCCTTCTATGCGAGCAAGCCAGACGTGTTGATAGTGTTCTGTAACTTGGGACTGTTCCTGCTTACAAGATCCCAGCATGGCACAGGCTCATATAGCACCTAATCATCACAATTGACCAACTTAGCCCAAAGACAGGCCTTACTTGCTAGTAGCAAAAATGGTCAAGGATCGTAGGCTATAATGCGGCGAGTATTGGCTTAGGCTTATCCACATAAGCCTACGAGCCATCTACGAAGATAGACAATGGATGGGGGGGCTTAGAAGCCTGCCTCCGGATGCACCAACAACTTATACATATTACGAGTCAATAGCGACTAGTACACACGCAAGATGGCCGTCTTCAAAATAGCTCACCAGGAAAGAAAGTCCTAACAAGTATTGATAAGCTTTGATTTATAGTAATTCGCTCTGCCTATTTTTCCCAGTTCCCTTCTATCGTCTGCGTTAGTATAGGGACTCCGTAGACTGCCCGCCACTGCACAGTTTCTTCGTGTGTTTTACTTGTTTGTTCTCTATATATTCTGATTTAGAATGGCGAGATGGAGCAAGTCCACCGTGTTATCCGCATTCCAGGTATTCCCGAATTGCTTGAGCACGTGGAAACCCACTCAGCGGCTGGTTGTCCCATTCCTAACACCGCATGGCTGGTCTCCAATCACAGACTGCACCTTCTTTCGGGGGCTGGGGAATGACTACCTTACATCTTTGCTCTCGTTACAGTGGCTGAATCTTGGCGAGATAGAAAATCCGGCTGTTATGACTAACTGTACTGTGTAGTCCGTGCTTTCTAACCGGAAGCTTATGTTCTTGACCGAGGGGTTCCAAGAATGGCATGATAAAGTATACAGACTGTAAGTCTATAAACCGTGATATAGGCAAGCCAGGTTGCGGGGCATAGCTTCGTAATAAGTCTACACTTATGTCCCCAAAATCTAAAAAGGCACGCCAAAGTTGACATGCAGTGCACTCCAGGTCTATCTCACCTTGATTTTGGCCAGCGAGCACATCTTGTTTTGATTCATATGTCCTTTTATCTCTATGGGCTCCGTCTTTCCTGCGCTTCATTTGTTTCCCACTACATGTATAAGCTCGGAGATGGGTGATGAGATGCTGGTTCTCGCTGAGCCTTTAGCTATAGAGCCTACAGGTGCCTAGGTGCTGGTTGTTTATAGACATGGAGCGGAAGCGCATCTCTGGACGGCGGCCAGGCAGTAGCTGCCCCCGTTTGTATTGACGACTTATTATTGCGCTATAGTCACATCCCCCCCCCCCCCCCCCCCCCCCCCCCGCCAGCGGCCTGACCTTTGAGTCGAGGCAATGAGCTAGCATATTCTCGCATGATTTTAAAGGCGGGCGTACAGCCTTATTCAGGCCCTATTGAGATTCGTGGCTCACTTATACGACACACAGCTCATCATGAGTTGTCAACTTGTTGACCAGCAAAACTCCGAAATTTATGCAGCTCAGGCTCTTGGTCACCCTAGCCTGGCTGTTTTACAGCTTCCAGTGGTACCGATACATAAATAATTCCCCTTGCAGGCAGTCGCCAGCGCCAGTCTTGGGGCTATATGTGCCTACACACAGAATAATAGTACGCCCAAAGTCAGCAAGATGCTTGTCATTACGCCAAGCCCCTTTCTAGACATGAGACTCTCTCGCATCCTTGTCGTCCCTAATAGAGTCTTGAGTAACACTATAACGATAAAACTTTTACCCGCCACTTTTAGTCTATCAAAAGGGCAACGCCAGCCTCTTTCTTTTCCCTCATCTCTGGTTGATTCAATCCTTTTCCCAAACAAAATCTTCTCGTGAAAAACTACACATTTGATAGCCATATTGGGAAAAGAGAAGTCCTACTTGAAAGCTCCGCCAATAAGGTAGTCGTTTTATCTCATTGTCATATCGGGCTTGCCCCGTATCTAAGCTTTCCTCTATCCCTCCAAAATGTCAGGCCACTCATGTTTTACACCGAGGCAGTCCCAATTAGTCTCCTTTCTCCTCGATGGCTGCTTGGACCAGGAATAGCAAAGACCATTCGTCACAAGATTGACGTTAACAGCCTCGCTACATGCATATGCTTCCATTTAGAACCTGACCATATAATCGCCATCTGCTAAGGAACACAGACAGGCCAAATCCCAAACGAGTCATTGGCTCCATCGCATCGTGACTTTTTCTTCTTCTTTCTTTTTCGTCTCCGTTCCGGTTTATTCCACTCTGCATTCAAATTGACCATTCTCAGAACCATGTGTTCCACTTCGGCAGCAGTTTGTTTCACGGGACCCCATCGTTGGCCATGATGTCATCGTTCAAAATGTGAGCATCAACCTTGGCATCCAAGTTGCCAAATGGTGGTTTACTATGCTCTAATGGGAAGACATGCCTACAGACGCGAGAGCAAACAAAGGGGAAACAGAACTTCACTCAAGCTGACCTAAGCCGCATACAGCGTACATGTGATAGTAATACTACTATGCACTTCTTACCTAGGTTGATTAGTATATCCAGCCGCCTACCCGGCCTGCATTGAACTCACACAGTAGGCAAATTCCAACCCACAAAAAGTATAGGCAGAACCAAGAAGGATTGCTGCAATTCATGGCGGCTCCGTATCTTATGCAAGCTCCAAGGAGGCGCATGCTTCTTGACGGCACGTACAGCTGGTCAGGAAGCATACAACGCAGAGCAACCTCTTCCTTCTGAACACATCGCTCGGTGTACGCCAGTTGCATTATCGAGCTAGACAAGACCTGAGAAACGTTGCATTTCACACGCGTAGCCCGAATGAAGTTCTTGGGCAACATTATCCATTCAGGGTTATATATGTATGGTAACCCTACAAACCTGACAATTGGATATGTACATAATTAGGCTGTTTTGCCCTGTCTACTGTCCAGCAACCCACCGCCTAATCACACCCGAATATATCTTCCACTGAAAAGGCCCTGCTAGCGGTCCGATATCTCCCGCTTTTTGCCTGGCAATAGCCCAATATATCCAGATATGCAAGCCAGCATAGGAGAACGTGATGCTTCAAGGCGTGGATTACACATCAAAGTTTCCGCTTCTATCATATCCATGTTGTCTGATGATGCAGAGAGCGACGCCGTTGGAGTTGGGCCTAGGCCAAGCATGTGCGTTGTTACAAATGCTGCAATCGTAAGTGGCTTGCTTAAAATGACCGATGGTGTGGATGGAAGGTGAGCTTCCACGGCATTGGCCGATCTAAAGTGAAAGCCGCCCTGAGAAGCAACATCACAGATCTTGTTGGTGCCCAAGAATACATACTTAGGACTGCGACAAAGAACTGGTCAATTTTGTCATTGCCTAGTGTAGTTCATTCGGTCCAAGTGTCTAGAGCGCAAAATTGAGTTCTAGGTCCGGCTGCGGGGCTTGCGCTTGAACTTGGCTGCTTGGAGAATTCTAGATATACGAGCGTGTAATAATAGGCCATAGCTTCGGTGCATGTGCAGCAATACGGACTGGATGGCCTGTGACCAGTGAAATCCCTTATGTTGGCAGAAAAATTAGAAGAGGTCTTGAAGGGCTTTTCCCCTACGTGAGTCACTGTGAGGTGATCCGATCCCCTCTGATGCTTGATTAGGCGTGGGTGTTGTTGACCCGATGCTCTCCACGGCAATGTAGGCAAACCTCGGCGGCACTTTACACAAGGAAGATATTTAACACAAAAGCAATGATGCTGTCTTGATGCAATTGTACTTTTTTATTTTTTTTTATTTCAAAGCCACATGCAAAAGGAAACTCCGTAAACTAATCATCTAAATCATGACCAAATGTGTGCCCATTGCCCCTTCCTTTTCGCCCTTAATTTCTTATTTCCCATGTTCGGATCTTGCCGTTGTCGTTCCCGACCGCCAGCGTTTTGCTGTCTGAGCTAAATGATACCGCTGTGATGCGACCCAGCGGCGTGTCGGCCGTAGGCCAGTTGCGATAAACCGTGCAGCTAGGCAGATGGGCCAAACGTAGAGCGTCTCTCTTTTCCCTGCTGGCAAATGCCATTAACTGGCCATCAGGCGAGAAGCTAATGGTGGTTACTGGCGTAATTAGCTGCTCAAAAACTTTGGTGGGGGTAGGCCGGGTGGTCATAACAACATCGCCGTCTTTGTTGAGAGTGAACAGGTTACCACGGTTGTAAATGTTGGTGATACCAGAGCTGGAACCAATGGCTACCCAGCCATCTTCACCTAGTTCTTCTGGCCCTTGATGGCCACCTAGTCCTAGAACAATGCCGCCAACGCAGCCTTCATCCCTCCACAGCCCGAGGAAGCGCTTGTCCACCATACTAAACTCTCCAACTTGGCCATCGCGGCCCAGGATAGTCATACCATCACCGGTACTCCACCATGCAAAGTCAGCGATACCATGTCGACTGTCTAGGCGGGCGGCAGCGAGCCAGTTACTAGTGTTGGTGTCGACCACATTAATTACACCGCCTCCCTTGCGCGTAGAGGCAACAATGCCCATATACCGACCACAGGGGGATAGCTTAAAACGCTCCATTGACTTGTGCTCTTCTCTGTGTCCATATACGCGCGTTGTCTTTTGAACCACGCCAGACTCAAGATCCCAGCTATGGAAATATTTACGGCGACCGGCAAAAACCACCTTATCGCCAGCAGGGTACCGGAACTCGGAGTGGCGCACATCGACTTGACGAGCCTGCACTGATGTTAGGCGCGGGTTGGGTGTTGGGTGGGCCTGAGGGTCAATGTGGTGCAGGAAAAGAATGGAAGAGGGACTAGATGAGAGAAGGATAGGGAAGTGCGGATGGAACGAAAGACTTGTGACAGCACCACGGTGTGTATCAGGGATATCGCGCGAGCGCTGGATGTCGAGAACCTCGGGGCGCAGTTTCCGGCGTTTCGTTGAGTTGATACCGCCCAGTTGACCAGCATTGCGCAGGAACGTGTCAATAGGCAGAGCGCCATATTCGTCGTCTGCTTCGGAGTCCGAAGAGCCTTCGCCATCAGATGACTGTCGTCTGCGGCGTTTGGCCGCCTGTGCCTGGCCAAACTGAGCCCACTTCGGCATGGGATTTAACTGCAGGTAGCTCTGTCGCAGTCGATCGGTGTATACAGAACCATTAACTGTATCGTCCTCACCGGCCACCCGGAATTTGCGCAGTCTGGTAGCACTGGTTAAGGATACTGTCATTCTTTCATCATCGCTGTCCTCCCATGCTGGAGCCAGGGCACCTTCCACAGCTGCACCGCCCAGTTTCTTTTCGTCGGTCGCCGCAAAGTCCAAGTCGAACAATTCCGAGTCGTCGAGCTCTTCAATATCATCGTCGTTCTTCGGAGTCGTGGTGAGTTGCATTCCAGCCTCAGCAGTGGCAGATGCCTCCAGTTCATCGAAAAGCTGACGACGGAACCCAGAGCTATTTCCCAGAACCAGACGTTCAAGTTCTTCCTCCACGGCGTCCTTGGTGAACATTGAGGGATCTTTGTTCATGGCATCATCATCACTGTCCTGGTCGAAGCCACCAAAATCAGACTCAGCAGAGTCCGAAAAGTAGTTTTCTGAACCACTATCGGGTTCCTGGTACTTCTTAGAAGACATTGTAAGACGGACTTTTGCAACAAGGCCAAGCTATTTGCAGCATGTATCAAGAAGATGCAGATAGATTATTTCTATATTTTCAAAGATTTTTTTCTTTTTTCTTAGACCAGTAGCCTTCCAAAAGTTTTTTGTGGGGCAAATGCACCCCATTGGCGCGATAAGCTCTTATCAGTCCAGATTAGACAAGGCTTCGCGGGTCATTGTAGCTACAGCCGTAGTATTCATCTTGAATCACAAGGTGGAAAGCTTTGGACTACACCTTTTGCAAGTATTGCACCCATCGCATCTTTGTTTTTTTCTTTTTTTCTTCCTTTTTTCTCCCTCTCGAATCTACCTTGATAATACCATAATGTCGGCTGTGCCACAGGACGAAGCTGCTGCAAAACGTAACCACTCCCAGTTTACTGAAGATGACAGCTCTTCCGACGACGATATGGGCCCCCAGATGCCTTCTGAAGGCCCAAAGAAGAAACGCCGCACGCTGAAGTACGAAAAGGTGTATATTGCCTCGATGCCTGCCTCGACCAAATACTCCAAGTCGCTCATGCATAAGGATAATCTGTTGTTCGTCACTATGACACCCATTACCGAGTTTCTCATCACGTCTTCTATAGATGGCGTTGTCAAATTCTGGAAAAAGATTGCACAAGGCATAGAATTTGTCAAGGAATTCAAAGCTCATGCTTCTGAAATCCGCGCCGTCTCCGTTAGCGATGATGGCCGCAGCTTTGCAACATGTGGAAACGACAACACCCTCAAGATCTTTGACGTAATCACGTTCGACTTGCTTGCCATGATAGAACTTGGCTATACACCCCGAACACTCTGTTGGGTGCACAGAAAGGGGGCTTCTGTTCCTTTGTTAGCCATATCGGACGAATCGAAGCCCCTCATACACATATACGACGGCCGAGGCGTCAAAAACGACCCCATTCATACCATTTCATCTCTCCACCGAAGCCCCGTGGAATTGATAGCATACAATGGAGTATATGACTGTGCAGTCTCTTCGGACAGCAAGGGAATGATTGAATACTGGCGGCCAGGGGGCGATTTCGAGAAGCCAAGCGATGTGTTTGAATTCAAGTCTTCAACCGATCTGTTTGCCTTCCGCAAAGCCAAGTCAACGCCCGCATCACTGACCATGAGCCCCACCGGTAAACAATTTGCAATCTTTTCCCTGCCAGATCGCAAGATTCGCATCTTCGATTTTGCCAGCGGCAAGCTTTCCCGTGCATATGACGAATCGCTACAGGTTCTAGAGGACCAGCAACAAATAGCATCAGGCAGCGATCGTCTTGATACGGTTGAATTCGGGAGACGGCTAGCCATAGAGCGCGAGATTGAGTCGGACACGTTCAAAAACAAAGCTAATATCATCTTTGACGAGTCTGGTCATTTCATCTTTTACGGGTCAGTAGCTGGCATTAAGGTTGTCAACACATTTACCAACCAAATTGTCAAAACATATGCCCGGGACGAAAACTTCCGCCCGCTCAATTTGGCCATCTACCAAGGGCAACCCCAAAAGAAAGTAATCACAACCGTTGAAATGGGTGCTTCCAGTAACCCGCTACTACAGGAGTCTGAAATTCGCGATCCGATACTCTTTGCCACGGGAATCAACAAAGTGCGGTTCTTCATGTTTACCAATGAAACGGAAGTATCCAAGTCAACACGGGATGTCCAGAACGAAAAGCCCATAGTGATCAACGCCAAAGCCAAAGCCGAAAAGGAACGCAAAGCACAATCTGGCACTGGCGCCGTTATTCACACCAGCTTTGGCGATATTCAAATCCGACTGTTCCCCGACGCGGCTCCTAAGGCTGTAGAGAACTTTGTTACTCACTCCAGATCCGGATACTACAACAATACCATCTTCCATCGTGTCATTGAGAAGTTTATGATTCAGTGCGGTGATCCTCTAGGTGATGGTACCGGGGGCGAAAGCATCTGGGGCGGTGAGTTTGAAGACGAGTTTAGCACACTTAAGCATGACCGACCTTTTACCGTCAGTATGGCAAATGCAGGCCCCAACACAAACGGCAGTCAATTCTTCATTACGACGGAAAAAACGGTAAGTTTTTCTGTTAGTTCTGGGCTATGTGCATGCAGATGGATTGAGACGCTAATTTTTGGTTTTCTTTGATGCAGTCATGGTTAGATGGAAAACACACCATTTTTGGCCGCGCAACACAAGGCCTTGATGTAATTCGGAAGATTGAAAAGACACGCACACAACGCTCGCCGGAGGGAAGGCCTGTCGAGGACATTAAAATCCTCAGCATTGATGTCCTTTAAGGTGCCAAAGAGAGCGGGCGTTAATATAGTTGGGCCTTAGTCGCGTATCCAAAACATACTTTTGCACTCACTCATCCATGCTTTTGTTGTCCTTCGTGCTGTTATTGGCCTATGTTATATTAGGGAATACACCATGTGAGACCTGGAAGAAGGAACACAGGCCGGGCTGCCACTACAACGAGTGAAAGGTAAGCAGAGTTGAGAGCGGGGATAGCGGACCATTGCTTGTCTATCCGACACGGTGATAGTGCAGGCTCTATTTTTGCCAGACAAACAAATGATGTGAATGACTTGTGCACAGTCCAGAAGTGGCCGAGGCGACGGATGGCTCGCAGAATACCCAGGTACTATTACCCTGTTGTTAGATGGTCACGGTAGATGGATTGCACACACGGGGAGATGTGCAGCTTCGTCAGGGTCTCAAAAGAGGGGAAGCCGATGAAGAGGGGAAATGAAAGAAGCAAAATAATGAGACATACAAACACTTTACTTAGCCTGCTAACTAGCCCCGTCCCCCCCCCGTCTGTCTGGACCTCATGATGAAACATGCACGATGTGGGCAGCCACAATCATGGCTGCGAGGTTAAGTGCATTTCTTTAATAGCACCGTGCAGTGTGAGTAGCACATGAACCTGCACCTAGACCCATACAGTGAGTGATGGTAGCTAGGTGTGAAACTCCGAGTGGCAAGATACTAGGCCTAGTCCTCTTTTTTTTTTCTTCAACCTTGCCCGGTTGCCCACGAATGTAAGTAAGTGGAAAGGGGAGGGAAACGAAGGAGAAAAGTTTGGTTGAGAAATGTGGCCAAATAGAACGCTTGAATTCAAACCAAGCATCATCATAGGCCAGGCTGCTGCAAAGTCACAGGCCTAGCCGGGTAGGGATCCGCAAACCTGGTGTTGACAATCTTCCAAGAAAAAGGCCATTGCCAGTTTGAGCGTGTCCTGCTCTGCCCCTCCTCGCACACTCACATGCATGCATTGAAGCATGGGAGAACATATATAGGAAGTACAGGTAGAACTAGAACTCGGTTATGGACCGCAAGGCCCTGGTCATAGTCGTATGTTTGTTTACGCTTCTTCTGTAGTTGGAGTCGACGGGTCTAGACCCAGCTCAAAGAGACTAAATGAGCTAGCCAGGGAAGAAGCAGAAGCGGCAAGGCAAGCTAAATATATATGCGTGTGCCTGTCGAAAAAGAGCTATCACAAGTAAGTAGCCCGGCAAAGTGATAGAGTAGATTGAGATCACAAGAGCCTTCTTTTCTGTCTTCTAACAGTTGTCTTTTGTGACAACAACCATCCTTGCCCTTCATCTTTACCCTCCCTCCTATTCTATGGCTAGCTAGCGTAGATTTTGTATTCTAGTTTTAACCAAAGGCTTGCTTTTTCTTCCACCCACTACAAGGGCCCGTCGGCATGCAAGATCCGCCTCCCGTAAAAACTGCACTCTTTAGGTTAGTGCGTTTGTTTGCTAGCACCTCCTATGTACCATCGCCAACGGCGCTCGTTTCCTATGTGCGCAAATGCGATTCAAAGTTTATACAACTATTCCCAGACCGCGCTGTGTTTCTCCTCGTTTGCTGTATAATTAGTAAGAGATGCAATGGTAAGGGTTAGCGACTTGTATGCACGCCACAGCATTTCATCTGCATGCTACCAAGATAGCGCTGGGCTGGCCCGGCAAATAAATACACACAGCCTATTCGCCCATGTACGCGAAATAAAAGAAAACATGGTATGAAAAACCGCATCCTCTCTTCCTATCTTCTGTCTTCAATGTAACTCTAAAAATTCTACCTTACGTCGAGGATGGGGGAGGGGGGCTGGCCAGCATTGTAGAGTCTTGTCGATGCCCGAAGCAACTATGCGGAAAAGTCAAGGGTACGAAAGCACTAGAAGCGCAGGACTAAAAACCTAGTTCTTTACGCCCTGGCTGTCTTGGTTTGTGACATGCTCACTGAGCAAACTAGCCTGGCCGCGATACAAGATACATGGGCTGCCAGAGGTACTGTGCAGCACGCAAGTTATCCCTCGTATTTGCCTTGTACCCCATCTTTTCTTTCTCATGCCTTTCCGCATACCTTTGCCTTGGCAAGGGGAGAAACCGCCTACGTCATCCTTTAGGCCTTGCCTGAAGATTTGGTCGTGGCTTATTGGAGTGCTAGCCGCCTTTGGGTTTACACTGTTTGATTCCCAATTGTAAACGGTGCTTGCTTAGTACTACGAACAGGCCGGATAGTACCTATTTTGATCTTCATGCTTCTTTATTTCCGAATGCAATTGTGCTCAAGACATGCTCGTTTGTTTGTAGCGTTTGTCATTCATGCCTCAGCCCCTAATCGGGCTCTCAGACCGCTTTATATGCGCATTAGTGTTGCATTAAATACCGGCCAAGTTGGTGGTGGAGGGCCTGTCAACTTCTGGTGTTGAGCATGTACTTAGTAGTATTATATAGTAGGTTGCCGTCTACGGACATTGGCTGCCTCCCTCCATCGACGAAGACTTAGGTTGGCGATTCAGCATAAGCGTGTTGGATCTTAGTGCATGCGTGTATGTGCACGCAAATGACAGATTTGTGCTCGGTTATATAATGTTCATCTCTTGTGGGGCGATGGAGCTAGAATCCCATTGTTCCTGTTGTCGAGAAGTGGGAAATAAACAATGGCCAGCTTTGAAACGGCTGTAGAAGACGCCGCTAAGCTACAAGGGATGAGGGGGGAAAAAACCACCAGAGTACTTATTGGGCTAAAGGGCCTTGCTGATGTCCCACCCCCGCCTATCGAGCCATTATATTTGTGCATGTACGGGATGCAGCAACATGTGCAAGGCCTTTTCATCTGATGGCACAGGAGTTGAGACTTGGTTAGAGATAGATAACTGTACAAGTCTCCGAGCGACTGAGCGACTTATAAGTCGAACTTCGTCTCATCTTTAGTGAGCCACGGCCCAAGTTTGAGGCCTTTTAACATGCTGATTTTTGTCCTCTTCTTTCCGCTTTCCTTCACCCGTCCAGGGTCTCGCTTTGCCGCTATCTCTTGCCCCCCTTTATAGCACATGGGCTTTTGTGGTAGCGTTTTGGTATAGCATGCGTACGGGGAAATTGGCTGTTGTAGCTGTGATAGGATCAACCGACCAGCTTGTGAGAGAATGGGTGCATGTGTGTACGTAGGTAGAAGGGCGCCGTTTGCCCGTGCTGTAGATATAAACATGCGGCGTGGCTGTGTGTGAGGCAGGTAGTAGCATCGACAGTGAAGAGCTTTCGTCGTCTTGAAATCTGACGAGCGCGGATTTGCTGGGTTGCTTGCTTTCATAGTGAACAATGAAAGGGGGCGGGTAGGGCTTGTCTAGACAGCGTCTTCCACAAGGACTACACTGCTATCCAGTCTATTATGCAGTTGGTACCTGATACTTGCATTCGTGTATTTGCAAATACCCGCTAGTATTGCCCGTAGCGCAAATACCATGCTTCCATTTTCCATCTCTTCTATTGTCCTGTTATTCTCTTTCCACCTCCTCCCCTTCACTTCCCTTCCCTTATTCTTATTCTTTTCTTCTGTCCTTAGCTTCGTTGGGCAGGCATAGCCAGGCATTTGCCAGCACAGTCCTTCAACCCGCCCATCTCTCTGTCAGCAAAGTAGCAAAATGGGGCCAGTCAATCGCTGCGAAAAAGGCAGATCCCAGCTATAGCACCACTAGATATGTCCGCTAGCTACCCAAAGTGCCAGTATATAGTAAGGCGTGAGATACAAGTGACATAGTGACATGGAGGTGACTTTTCTGCGGTCGTAGCACTAGACACCTCTGTTCTGCAATAACCATCTGCCAACATGGCAATACTACGCCCCCATTATATGACAGATGGCCAGCGAGTCTTCCAAGGGAGACAGGCCATGGTCCATTGCTGGCAACTAACTAACTGTATTAGCTGCCCGGATAGTCATCTGGTATACTTACTTGGGCTCATATAACATGATACGATATGATCGTCGCCTTGAAGTCTTTCTTGTAGAATAAATTGCGATTTGACTTCCATCTCACAGGTAGCGAGCCTATATGCACGTAATCCGCAGGAAGGGAGTGAGCGGAAAGATAGGGAGGAGAGGAAAGAGAGGAAGAAGAGAAAGAAGAGGAAAAAGAGGAAGAAGAGAAAGAAGAGGAGCAGGGCAGATCAGGAAAGAAAGGGCAGGTAAGAGAAGCGCAGTAGAAGAAGGGTAGGAACAAACGAGGTTGGCCCAGGTATCCACTTCTCCGTTTGCCCTTTCCACTGGAAATGGCATGCGCCTGCCTGCCTACCATCGCCAAATGGAGTAGTTGCAGAGCAGGTTGAACCTGTAGTGTTATTTGTCGTTGTTTCTTTGATCACGGCCTGCTCTTTTTTTTTTAGGCTGTTACCACCCTGGCCCATTTGTAGCTCATCAGGGTCGCCATTCTCTCATTTCTATTATCTTTATTGTTGCCGTTTTTTCCCTCCTTTCCACACGCGTCTTTTACTTCTTGAACGGGACATCTTCTCCCCCGCTCACCACCAGATTTTCGCTCTTCCTTTTTCTTTTTTACTTTCAACTGGCATTATATCTACACCGAGATAAGATATACTCGTAGTCGCCAAGTGTCAGGCTTCATTGATTTGGGCATCGTTCATTGTGCTGCAGGCATGCCAGAATTGGGACTCAGCGTCTGGCTGATTTGCATCTCTGCCTTCTCTCCCTTTTTACTAGCTCACCCGTGTTCAACTCCATGACGTCCAAGACAATACACATCATAATCACATCCTTCGCCTTCACTTCACCCTGCTCTTCCAAGCCACACCCCACGGCAGCCACGGCAGACTGGTAGCTTCTGTTGTACGTGCATACACTGTTTTACGACTTGTTTGATCTAGCAAATTTCCGTCCGACTCGGGCCCGTTTGGTGTAAAGTTATATTGCTTGCTCTAGGTGACCAGACTTGCAGCTTTATTCCTTTTCTTTAAGATAGTTTTTCCTTATTTCTATTTTTCTGTCAGGGTTTCTTTTATTTCCTTTTTATTATTCTCTACTTTTTCACCCCCCCCCCTCCCCCAAAGCAAAAAAAACTTGTCTCTTGATAGCTACCACATCGCCTTGCCTTAGCCAGCCACACACCTCTCCTCAAACCACGATCCATCGGGTTGACCCCCCTCCCCCACTTAAGGCTGCATACATAAGTATAAACCAGCCCTCAGTCTTTCTCTATTTAGCCTTCTTCTTCTTTACCACTGGAAATGCTTAGAAGCGACTTGCTTTTCATCTGAAAAGTAAAGAACTTTCTCGAGACGCACTTCCCATCCACCCTGCCTGTCTTGGCCTTACTGTGCATTAAACGACATTTGTCTTGGTGTGCAGCAAGCAGTCCGTCATAAAAGTCTCCCCCCCCCCCTGAAACATTCCGAGCACAAACCTGCAAGTTTGCACGTTGGATACCTTACAACAGCACCTTTCCCACTGCCCCAACTATCGTAATTCTTCCTTTTTTCTTCCTTTTTCTTCTTCATTCTAGATAACCATCGCGCGAAATCCCGACTTACATCTTCAAGATTCACACTTACTTGCCTTGATCTGATTCCCTCCTCATTGATTTATTTTCTAGCATCACCTCTTTTTTACTATTCTTTATCGTGCCTAGATAATAGGACCCCTACACAGACGTCACACCTTCGACTCAGACAGGCAAAACCACTCTACACTGACTCACAATCTTCTCTGGTCGACAACATCTCCTTTTGAGACTGCCAAACGGCGCATGTACTACTCGCACTACGTCCTATCCAACCAAGCCACATCTGCTTGTGGGGATGTATGTGGATAGTCTTGTCTGATTGTCTCATGTTACTTTTTTTCCATCTGATACTTGACATAAAACACCATACATACTTGCTATAATGCCGCGCCCGAAGAAGCCTGGCACGGAGCCCAAGAAACGGAGCCGCACCGGATGCTGGTAAGAGTCTAGTTGGCGAAATCCCGAGTTGGATGAACCAAATCTTGCTTGGTGTTTTCCAACCAACTATGGATATAAATATCCAAGCTAACATGATGTCTAGGCCGTGCAAAGGACGTAAAGTCAAGTGTGGCGAAGAGCGTCCTCGGTGTATAAAGTAAGTAAACAAAACATACTTTCTACACACTTGTGCCCAAGTCAAGTCATGAGTGGCACAGTAATGGTCTAGATTGCTAACATACGTGACCATAGCTGCGAGAGAGTCGGAGAAAAATGCGATTACAGCATTCGACTCAACTGGGATAGTCGAAGGGGAAAAAGAACTCCAGACTTCAATAATGAATCCAACCCCGGTATGGCGTCGCTGTCAAATAATCATGAGCTCACCATTGTGAACCACCCCTCAATGAGTAACTTGAAACAGATCCAGCCAGCCCCTCCGAAAACAAACAGTGTTTCTTTGAACTCCGCCGATGCTATAAGTTTATTGCCGGCAAAGTCTTTTTCACAACCCGTTTTATCGGGTTCTCGCAGAAACAAGCTGCCATCAAAACAGAGATCTAGCTTGCAAAACTCACCAGAGCACGGTTCTCACTGCTCATCCTCCATTGCCAAATTTAACGTTCCAATCAAACTTTCTGACTCTCCAATCAACGCTCAATCATTCGATGCTTCTTCCTCAAAGAGGCCGTCATCTGACAATCGCTCGCCTCAACCATTCCTAGGGGGGAGCATGTTTTCCACCTTTCAAGCCAACATCAATGCTCCAGATACCACATATCTTTCTTGCCAGTCATCGCAACAGCTTCTACATTCCCTGCAGTTCCCTACGGCATTTAACCACACGGAAGCATTTTATTCTTGGCCACGGCAACCCTCATCTAATAGCTCGCATAGTCCCAGCTTGCCTGAACATCTCAAAGAAAATTCGCCTAGAACTCCCCCGCAAAGCAGCACCTATAGTGATGATGATCTTCATCTCTCTAGATTGGTCGATTTCAATCGCTCGCCACCACTGCAATCTCCTGTCCCACGTCTTGATGTCAATTCGCTGTTATCTGACAACCCCATCGAGTATCCCCAACGTGCGTTTCCAATATCTGTCAAATGGAGTGACATTGGAAAATGGGACGAGACTAGACTGGCAACTACAACAGCAGATGACACTTTTTTCTTTGGTTTCGATTTGGGTAGAAAGGACCGTGACTTGATGAGCAACGACGATGCCAACGCCATTCTACCCGAAATACCCGTTGACGGCGAGATTACCGCCGAGAGTCCCCCAAATATCCAAGATATTCGTGTCTCGTCAGCTTGGTGTCCAATGGATACCAAGGATGTTGACTACTATAGGGATCCTATACGCATTGTGATACCACGCAAGTATATGCCGCTTCCATCTTTGTAAGTAAATTTTATTTATGCATTTTATCCCTCTCCTTTAGCATTGCGATGCAGGCAACTTCACCTCGTCCACTCTTTGAGAAATTACTAACATGTCTATTGCCAAGACTTGCTGAAAACCCCATGCACCTACTTGTAAGTCATCCGCTGTTTGAATTCCTGAATTCGCTGGGAAAAGTGAATACTGACTTTTATGTTTTAGTATTTTGTAAGGATCGAAACTCAGTTCATTGTCGTCGAGATCGTGTTCTTCTCTCTGTTCTATTGTTTCGAGACTGACTACTAACCTTTTTTTGTTTTCTTTTCTTTTTTACTTTTCTACAGCATCATTTCCTTAACCATACAGCTAAAGGTAGGACGTGGAAACATGAAAACTTGAACTACAGGTCATACCTCATCCTAGCTGCCAAAAATATAATGCTAATGACTATATTCTATCCTAGTTTTGATGCCATATGATGACATCGAACGTAATCCTTATCGCAATGTTTTGCCTGAGATTGCCGTTGCCGAGCCTCATTTGCTTCGGTTGCTTTTGGCTTATTCGGGTGAGCTCCAAGTTGTTTATTTGTGACGGGAATGCCCTTGCTAATTAACGTGCTACTAGCTTCCCATCGTGCTCGTCTGCTGGGCCATAAGGAGCCAGAACTTCGAATGGCACAGTGGATTCTCGAAGTTATTCCCCAGGTCAAAATCGGCCTGAACCCCGACAATTCCAAAGCATCCATCGCCAACCTCGCCTCCAGCATTATGCTGGCTTCATTGGAAGTCATATCTCCCAATGCATTTGGGTCCGAGATTAGTTGGCAAAAGCACTTGATCACGGCACGTTATCTGATGATGAATCGGAACTTGTGGCGTTCGAATAAAAACACCAAAGAAGGCGAGTGCTGCGCTTTCTTGTGGAGTTGGTTCGTATATCTTGATCTTCTGGGCAGTCTTAGTGGAGGGCCCTGGTCTCACGACATCTCATCCAACTGGGTCGGATACTATGACAGTATTGGCGATGATCAGGGAGATGATATGGATGAGATTGACTGCATAATGGGATTTACCATACGCTGTGTCCGCCTTTTAGCTAGGGTTTCTGACTTGTGCCGCAGGAGCGACTCTCAGCGTCTCAACTCCGAACGTGCTATCAACCATAACTGGAGGCCAAGCAAAGAGACCCTTGGGAGAGCAAAGTTTCTCAACGATGCTCTTAGGGAAAGCATGGGGCGCAATGGACATATATGTGACCACGTTAGGCCAGGTGTTGATCGCTCGAGCTTGGCAGAGATGTTCGCTACCAACGAGGCATTCCATTGGGCTGGCCTTGTACATTTACACCAGCGTGCATTGGGCAAGCCAAAGGAGCACAGGGATGTGGCATATGCAGTTAACAAGATCATACAGTGTATGGACAAGGTTCGCGACAGCGGCACTGGTGAGATGGGTATTCTATTTCCCATGTTTACAGCTGGTTGTAATACAACGCGAAGAGAAGACCGGCAGAAAATTGACAACCGCTTTAATAATATTGAGGCGCATGGAATGAAGCAAGTAAGTTGGACGGCCGTATGACGGCATTACCATTACCATGGGCACTAGCCAAAGACGACATGCTAACTAACCTCTACCACTATGTGTAGGTGTCTAAAGCGCGGAAGTTATTGAAGAAAGTGTGGGAGTTAAACCAGCCGTGGGAAACACTACTAAAGGATGAGTTTATTGGCTGAACTCATCGTCTGCTATAAATCCGAAGCAAGCTTTTACTTGGACTTTCCTATGGCCCGTGAAGTGGTCTTTGATTCACTTGTATTTGGCGATTGCCAGTTATCACGATAAGTTAGGGCTTGTATATTCACAATCTATAGCGTCTTGCCTGCTGCAAGATGTTCGACAAGTTAGATTCGAGTAGTATTTTATTATTTATAAATGTACTTTGTCTGGCTAAACATATTTTGACCAAAATAATTGTAGTTGTTGTCATGGTGTTCCAGGTTAAGCTTCCTCGATGGTTACTATGGGTCGTCAGAAATTACAGGCACTGTGTTCCAAAGCGCCAGTCTGACATATATAAGCACAGTGTTAGCTTACTACAGCGCGGCTACCAACGTGTAAAGTGGAAAACGCGTCTTTGGGCCATGTTTTGGCCCCTCTCAGCGCGCTGAGCCCTTGTTTTTCATGCCCCTCAACCAAAACTTGTGATAAGCCACGAGTTTTACAAGCAAACTCCCGGATAGCCTACATAGTTCGTTTCCTTCTACTACGGATCTATCGTTCTAGCTTCTCTACTTCACTGTCGCTGAAATAAATAGCAGAATTTGAATCGTTACTATTACTCAATTAGGCTGCCTACTGTGTCCTAATCAAAACTTTCCTTACCGCTTTAAATTCGGGACGCAAGGCTTGTGGGCGGGAAATTTTAATCAAAACATCACCACCCCCGCAAATCTTGCACTATGTCTAATAATGATGACACCTCACGCCTCTCCGGCCGCAACAACAGCCTGAACCCTGGACAGCCAAACTCTCCGCTTGCTAGCACCCCGTCTAGCGCGGCGGAAACGCCACGGCTTCCTTCACACATGGCGTCCAGCCCTATGTTCTATCAGTCGTCTCCCGCACCCATGGGCGCCAACCCGTCGTCGCCACTGGCTGCAAACAGCCAAATGACAGACTCACAGGATATGGGTGACCGGACGCCACGGGCCAGTCAGATGCGTACGATTCGTGGTATGTGCAGAATCGAATAATGTATACCGATTGGCACCATCTAATTTCCTTTCTAACGGCTTTATCTCTTGGTATAGATTCGTCTCCGGTCAACTACCCTGCGAGCTCGAGTCCTGGACGCTCTATCCGTCAGCAGTCAGAGCTGCACAGCGATATAAGCGGCATGTTTGTTTCCCAGGGTAGCGACTATGACCATGGTTCACGGCGGCCCGCACGCACGGAGCCTCCTGCTTCTTTTGGTCAACAGCCCCGCCCGGTGCCTGGAAGCACTCCGTTTATCCCCCCTTCGACTCCTGGACAGACGCCTCTGTTGAACTCAGAGGCCGAGAATAACAACGTTGGCAACAACGCGTTGATCTGGGGTACTACCATCAACCTAGAGTTGACGAGATCGCGAGTGCACCAGTTCCTTATGGAGTTCACTCCAAGAATGCGCATGATTAGAGACGGCATGACAGACGCGGAGATTGCTGAAACCCCGGGTGCTAATGATTATTGCTACCGAGAGGATATGCTTTTGATGCTAGAAATGGGCGTGCAAACTTTGCCCGTTAGCATTTCAGATATCAAGTGCTTCCCCGGGTTTGAAAGCCTTGCACAGCAGGTCATTCACTACCCTCAGGAAATGGTGCCAATTTTCGATCAGGGCATTAGGGATATCATGGTCAGCCTAGCTGCCCAAGAAGACCAAAAGCGCGCAAGAGAACGCTACCAGAACCAGGCAAACATGCCTGCGACTACTCCTAATAGCGAGCTTGACTCGGAGTTCGCTTCGACACCCGTTCCTAGCCACCACAACAGACACCAAAAGTCTATGGAGGAGATAGCACAGGAAGCGCAATACCAAGTCCGCATGTACGGTATGGATGAGATAAGCAACATGCGCTCTCTAGACCCGTCGGACATCGACAAGATGATTACTATCAAGGGTCTGGTTATTCGTGCCACGCCAGTCATTCCAGATATGAAGACTGCATTGTTCAAGTGCGATGTCTGCGGCTGGTCTCATTCGGCATATAACGAAAGAGGCCGTATCACAGAGCCCACCGAATGTCCTAATGTCAACTGTAGCGCAAAGAATTCCATGCAAATCCAGCACAACCGTTGCACGTTTGAGGATAAGCAGATTCTCAAGCTCCAAGAAACCCCGGATGATGTACCTGCTGGTCAGACTCCACACTCTGTGTCGGTCATGATGTACCGTGATATGGTTGATTGCTGCAAAGCTGGTGACCGCGTTGTCATTACCGGCATCTACAGAGCTAGTCCGGTCAGGGTCAACCCCAATCAACGTGCTATCAAAAGCGTCCACAAGACATATGT
This sequence comes from Ceratocystis variospora, assembly GCA_038407165.1. Taxonomy (NCBI): domain Eukaryota; kingdom Fungi; phylum Ascomycota; class Sordariomycetes; order Microascales; family Ceratocystidaceae; genus Ceratocystis; species Ceratocystis variospora. The sequence goes on from JAXHKN010000144.1 coordinate 50,074, forward strand.
TGATGCTGTCCATGCACAGAAGATTGACAAGAAGCGCATGGGAATTGACCAATCAACCCTGATCCTGGATGGGGATGATAACCAGCCCACCGAGGCCAACCCATCCATACCCGAGACACGCAAGATAACACCCGAGGAAGAGCGTAAGATCCTAGAAGCTTCTCAAAAGCCAGACATTTACGAAACTCTCGCACGCTCACTGGCCCCATCAATTTATGAGATGGACGATGTCAAGAAGGGAATCCTTCTTCAACTTTTTGGCGGTACCAACAAGACCTTCACCAAGGGCGGCAATCCTAGATACCGTGGTGATATCAACATCTTGCTTTGTGGCGACCCTTCGACGTCCAAGTCTCAGATGCTGGGGTATGTCCACAAGATTGCACCTCGTGGTGTGTACACTAGTGGCAAGGGATCCTCTGCTGTTGGTTTGACAGCATATGTCACACGCGACCCCGAAACTAGACAACTCGTTTTGGAGTCTGGTGCCCTTGTCCTGTCAGACGGTGGTGTGTGCTGTATTGATGAGTTTGACAAGATGGGAGAGGCCACTCGCTCTGTTCTACACGAAGTCATGGAGCAGCAGACAGTCTCGGTAGCCAAGGCCGGCATCATTACCACCCTGAATGCCCGCACCAGTATCCTAGCTTCGGCCAACCCCATTGGCAGTCGGTACAATCCAAACATTTCCGTGCCGCAAAATATCGATTTGCCTCCCACCTTGCTTTCTCGATTTGACTTGGTGTACCTCATTCTAGACCGCCCTGACGACAAGACTGACCGTCGGTTGGCAAAGCATATCCTATCATTGTACTTGGAAGACTCTCCTGACCATGCGGCCACAGAAAGCGAGATTATGGTGAGCATATTTTTTTTTTCTTTTTTGTTTTTTCTTTTTTCTCGTTTTTGCCCTTTGTTTCTTTGACTTGCAGGAGAACGCGCCAATATAGGACCACTATGCTAACAATTCATGCAGCCCATTGAGTTCTTGACAATGTACATCTCTTATGCCCGCAGCAACGTCCACCCAAAGATTACGGATGCTGCAGCCACCGAACTCACCAATTCCTATGTCGAAATGCGCAAGCTAGGCCAGGATGTACGCTCTTCTGAGAAGCGCATCACCGCCACCACTCGTCAGCTCGAGTCGATGATCCGTCTTTCAGAAGCCCACGCAAAAATGCGCCTGTCGCCCGAAGTCACTCGTGATGACGTAATCGAGGCATACCGCCTAATCAAGTCTGCCCTAAAGACAGCCGCTACCGATTCACAGGGCCGCATTGACATGAGTCTGCTGACCGAAGGCACCAGCTCAGCCGACCGCCGCATAAAGGAGGACATGAAGAAGGCAATCCTGGGCGTCATTGACGAGCTAACAGCTTCGGGCAACACGGTCCGCTGGGCTGAAGTACTGCGCAAGCTCAGTGAATCAGTCAATGTGCAGGTTGAGACATCAGATTTCAACGAGTGCATGCGTGCGCTAGAGATGGAGGGTGCCATGGTGGTGATGGGTGAGGGCGCACGCAGATCAGTGAGACGAACAACAGGTACCATCTAAGAAGAGGTGGGAACAGGGAGAAGAACAGGCGTTGTTCGGCGGGGGCAATTGGGCTACTAGGGGCATGATTCTACGAGCTCCAAAAGGTTATTGTTTTTTTCTTTCTTTTCTTTTCTAGTCCGGATGTAGATGTAAAGTTGATGCTATATACTTGGAATGTTGCTCACGTTCTCATGAGGCTCATGAGGTGTGATGGGATGTCTGTCCTGCTGCATTGTTGGGTTAGGGTTAATACCGACAACAGCCGCCCAAGTACTTTTGGCCTTTTGGTCATCGCGACAAACGATAGGAAAGGGACCTCAGCTGCGTGGTTGAAGGGCAAGCGGGACTGGGACTGGCTGGGCCAGGCTAAAAACCGATGAAGAAACGCATTATTGTTTTGCTTGGCCGTTCGCGCGTTTGGACATGGAGGATGTTGGGGGGGGGGGGGGGGG
>JAXHKN010000146.1:0-43792 GCA_038407165.1 Ceratocystis variospora
AAAAAAAAAAAGAAACCGAGGAGTTTGGGCACCTGGCCAACAGCAATACTAAAGGCTGCGCCGGTCATGAACGACGTGATGGCAACAAGTGGGATGAACTCGACAATCCAGCCAAGCCGTGTTAATCCCAAGAACAATAGCACGGCGCCGGATATCACGGCCAGAGCACGAGCAATATCCTCGGGCAGTATTTGCGGGTGGTCATCACGGATACGTTCCACAATCTGGCCAACCAGCGTCGACATGACGGCCACTGTACCAATAGTAATGTCCTTGCTGGTGGCAAAGGCCCAGTACAGAATGAATCCAACAAAAGACGTGTACAGGCCATATTCAGGCCCGAGCTGTGCAAGCAACGCGTAAGCCATCCCCTGGGGGATAACCACAAAGCCAACAGTGACGCCTAAAGCAAGACGGAATTAGCATTTGCAGTGGGTTTAGATGTTGATGACAAGGCCAAGAAACAACGAGCAGACTCACCAGCAATCACGTCACCCAACATCCAGGTCAGGTTGTAGTGGAAGATCCATGTCCAGAAAGGAAACAAACTCCTCACATAGTTCGCCACGCCATCGCCGGTGGGCACTAACTCCGAGAGCCATTCTTTGGCTGATGGGTCTCTCTCGATGTATGGTTCGATATTGGGGATACTGTGTGCAGTTTCGTGGAGAGTCTCGATGGGCTCTAGGCGGTCTCGATAGTCAAGGTCGATGCCAACAGCCTTGGCCGCCAGGCGAGTGATATTGCTGCTGGACTGGGGCATTTGATAGGTTTCCCTGCGGTACAACTTGCTGTCGGACGTCCGTGGGGGTTTGAAATAAGAGGCAAACAAAGCAGGGAAAAAAGAACAAAAAAAAAAGAAGAAGAAAAAGAAAAAGGATATGAATATGGATACGCAAACAACAGTCTGACCAAGAGTTTATATCCAGATTCCCCCCATCCCCCCCTTCATCTCATACGCTTCCCAGAGCCTGCCCTGGTTCTTTTGTTTCCTTGCCTTTACCTTAGCTTTGCGCATTTTTTATATCCCAATGGAGAATAACACCGAGCAAGAATGGGCACACAGACAAATGACACAACAGATGGGGAAGACCGTCCGCCGACTCAACACAGTCAGTCGATGGCGAGCTAGACGCCAAGCAATTCGAAAAGGACATGGGATATCAGATTGCTTGGCATGGGGGGATCAGGATTTCGATGGACTGGTGTGATTAGGCGGGCAAAGTTTGCTTGTCTGTCTCTGATATCATCCTTTTTCCCTCTTGTCACTTGACACTTTGCTTGGATATGAGGGGAAATTCAGTCAAGATGATTCCAATGGTAATAGCCGCTTGTAACATCTATATCACAGTGGCTGGCTAGCTTGTTTTTTTCTATTTCTAGATGCTCGTCTCTAATAAGCTCAACACGGCCCACCATGAGCATCTAGTACTAATTTACGCACTTCGTATGGCCCCTCACACTTCTTATGTAAAGCCTGTCTATAAGTACTGATACAGAGAGCCCTCGAGTATCAGCTGCCAGTCTGGCTGCCATAAGCGCCTGGGTTTCGCTTGTATTCCGCCGTCTGACTCTGCAAGCCACCCACCCTTCTTGGCCAGCTGCATACGTCGGTCGGCCTGATGGAAAAATGAACAAAAAAGCTTAGCAAGCTAAAAGCAACGAAAGGCGTCTCTTTGTGCTCAGGAGCTCTCCAACTCACTGAGAAGCCCCAAGAGTCCTTTGATCCCAAAATCAACATCAACAACACGCAACACGCAACATGTGGTGAGGGGCTAAGACAATCCAAGACAGTCGAGACAATTGGTGGCATCTGACGCCATTTCTTGAAGCTATGGCGATTCAGTGTGAATATAACAGCGGTAATAACAGCAAAGGAAAAGCACGCTTTTTTTCTTCTTTTTCTTGCTCGCCTTATTAGCTTAATCCTGTCACTACAATCGCCCTAATGCAAATAGGAAGCGTTAATGGCGACTGGCTACGCGTTCACTCGTTAACCGGGTATGAGCCGGCCTGAGGCATGGTAACCCTAATCGGGGGTTAACCCTGTAAGCTACCTAGCCCCTCCACCTTGTACTTACTGTTCTCGTCGTAGCACAGCATAACCTTGGCTTGCTTTTGACGTTTTCTCATTTTGCATCCTCAACCCGTGCTTCCTGTCCTCGCCTAAAGGCCTTGGCTGCAGAAGGAATGCGCCTATCCGCTCTAGGCTTCACGTCAATAACAAGAGAATCCAAACTCAGGCCTTGCACGCGCTTTCCATGAATAAGAAAGATAGGGCTAAACATGGGGGGGGGGGGGTCGTTCGTTTGTCTTTCGCGTCTATTGATGTTGATGTGTATGCGACATCCTATCATACATATCATTGCTCCACATGTTTGCCAATTACAAGTCTCCCGACTCAGATTAGGCCTTGGGACTAGTTTCCCCTTGTTGGCTTTTGTCACCTTCTAGCTGTTTGTATCGTTCCCGCATCTTGTCCTGCACTGCATCGAGATAGTCGCCATACCGACCGACGGTTTTCTTCTCGGCCAGCACTTGCGCATCACCCAAATTACTGCCTTCAGCACCAAGTCCAACGCCTTCCTGGTACGCATTCGTAGCAATAATCTCTGTGCGTCCAGAGCCATTGGCACCCAGTCCCGTGCCAGCTGTCCAGCCCATCTTAGCCAACAATGACGAGCCCTTGCTGTTGGTGATCAAAGGCTTCTCTGGCCCTGCAATCTTTTCGCTTTCTTTGGGCCCGGCTTCTGCCGTGTCTTTCGCCTTGGCTTTGGGCTTGCAAATTGTTGGCTGCTCGGGTTGGTTGAAAGCAGCACGTCGTTCCTGCGCCCGATCGCGGTATTGAGAGGCAGTGGCCGTGCTGACTGTAGATGGTTCTTTGGGCTCTTTGGCCATCTTCTTGTTCGAACGGGAAATTATTCGAGCAGTTGCTGCTTTGACTTTGGTTTCATCTTGCATTGCCATCGCATGATTGCGTGAGCGTTCGTGCGTGTCACAGTCTTCCAAAGACTTGTACTTCATCATGCACAGCAAGCACTGAAGTTTATCCCGGTCTAGAAATGACACGGGATTTTCGTCCGCGGTTGGGCATGTTTTGTCCGAAACTCCGGTCAATTGAGGCTCTGATGGTGCTGTTGTAGGCCTGCTCTCTGTTGTAGACATGCCAATACTCTTGCTCAAGCCGCCAAGGGATATCTTGATGGGCGCGTTTTTAGAGCCCATGGGGATCGAGTTGACAGAGCTCTTGGAAGGCTCGCTATCATTTGGCTGGGAAATTTCAGCATGCTTCTTTTGCCACATTGCCATCTGGCCTGCCATAACCACAGGCTTCTTGGCGGTCCCCGAAGCCAGAGAATCACCCCTTCGTTTCTTTGTTTTCTTCGAGTCTTCAGCACTATTAGCAGCCATATCGGCCAAGACAGTGCCCTGCGGAGGCTCTGATGTGACCACTTTGATGCTAGGATAAACATGTAGGTCTCGATATCTAACGCGGATTCTGGGGTTGAAAAGTGGATGAAAGGACTGTTTTTCGATATTAGGGAGTACATCTCGAGTTTCGGGGACAAATACGCCAAGATGAATGGTTGAGACAGCAACTGGGGCGTCTTCAATGGTGAATGTCCGCGACTTCTGGAACTTGGCCATTGCAGCCATGGCATCATCAAGCGTCCAAAACTCAGCAAAGCCATAGTTCAAAGACGCATTTGTGATCGTGTCTCGAATTAGGATGACCCTGTAGACGCTGCCTTTCTTAGCCCCAAGACCTGTGGTGTCTCCAATTGGTGCTGTTGACTTGAGCTTTGGAGCCCCCTCGCCTTTGATAGGAGCGTTCGGCTTCTCCTCCTTTTCAAGCTGCTGAACCCCGACGGCAAGTTTCTCCTCTGTCACTGTTGGTGCTAGTGGGTAGAATACGAGAATTTGCGACGGGGTTGTTGACGTATCCGTTGCACCGGTTAGTTGTTGTCTGTAGGACGCAAGGTCTTGGTAAAAGTGTTAGTATTAGTAGTTGGCTTTTGGTTGGCAAGATAAAAGACGCCGGCCTACCAGCGCGTTTGCGGCTCCGATTCCGGGAATTTCCCTCGCCCTTATGGAGATCACGAGGCCGAGAGCTTCCATAATATAGGCGAGCCGCGAGTCTCTTTTCAGGAATGTCCGATTTTTCTGGGAAGCAGAGACTGATAACAGGCTTGTTCTCTTCCATCCAACCCATTGAATCTTCAACTGACTGAAATCTGATAAATGCGAAGCAGCCTAGACGTAGAAATAACTATGTTAATTATTCATGGCTACATTTCAGAGAGTCTTTAGGAGGATAATGACCCATACCGCCGCGAAACCTGATTTGAGAAGTCGGGTACTCGTGTAAGTTTGTCGATGAATAAAGGCTCGATTGTAGGATTTTGCTATGAGGAAAGCTGCCCGACAGGCACTCAATAACAACGGTATCCGTTGGCTGTTGACAGTCCTTGGAATACGGTGAGTGGTCGCGGCTATACCGCCGACTTCTAGAGTATTGTGCCGGCTGGCCTTGGCCACCATTGCGGTCCAAATCCAGATATTGCGAGCTGTCGTGATGGCGATGTTGGTAGGAACCGTAATTATATGAGTCTTCATCGCCATAGTCCTGCGACATATCGGACTCGTAAATGCGGCCATCTTCGTGGTCGTCATCATCCGCGGTCTCAGGGCTACCGTGGTCATGCTGGCTGCCTGTTTCAGGCACATCGTCATAGGACAGTTCTGCTTGGTGATTCTGATTTTCGTTCTGGTTGTGGGCTCGGCGGTATTTTAAGGTATGGCGTTGGTTCCTAGGGGGAGACCCCGAGTAGTCTCGTGGGCCAGGGCCAGTAAGGATGTTAGCAGCCATGTTAAAAGAGCACCAAGCCAGCTAATGGTAGTAGTTAATGGTGGTGGTATAGCGCGTAGCAGTGTCTGCATGCGTGGGCGAGACTTGGGCTTGTCTGCCTAGCTATGGCAGTGGCTTGGTGTGAGCTTGTCGGATTAGCGTAGGGCATTACCATGCCGAGACCGAGATCGAGATTGAGATCGGGATCGAGACCGAGATTGGGATTCAAAGTTGCAAGCCTCGTTATCCGAGCGCTGGCCGCTATTATGATGAGTAGTGTCTGGGATAGGAGCGTTCATGTTGGCTTTAGTATTGTCGCATGGACGAATTTGCTGATTGTAATCCATTTTCCGGGTGCCACAAAAACGCACATTCGATGCGCGATGGGATACAAGCGATATCGGATTGAATGATGAGCTTAGAGAGAGGTCGTTGTCAAATGATGTTGAGTAGAAAATAGCATTTCACGCAAAACGTGTTGGAGTCTTTGACGTAGCAGGAAAGCTGATAGCCTGGTGAGCAGCTGTCATAGTGGTGCTAGCAGCTGGCATGCCAAGGACTTGGTAAAATATTGACCAGTTCAGCCTTGAGCTAGGACTTCATCTGAGCTTTCGGATTTTCTTAAACCAAGTACTTATATATCAATACATGGCTATTTTAGAGACTTTTGTTTCTTCAAGTTTTTTTTATTATTCGTTTTTTTTTTGGTCAAGATTTCATCTTAATTTTGCGTGCAGTTTACGGTGCCTGAAGATTAGCTACATCACGCTTAACCCTGCATATATATACATATATAAAGCTAGGTTAGGGTCTACAGTTTAGCTACCCACACCATGTCTAGCCCAGAAACTTGGACGATGTCTGAGGAATCTTGCCATGTCGGCCTTACTTTTGATCATCTATCTGTAAAAGATGCCATGGACCGTGTGCATAGCCCGCAGGCAGGAGCTATAGTAGTGTTTATCGGTATGTTTCTGCTATATAAAATCAGCACCAAAGCGCCGTGGCTGACTAACAGACGTCTAGGGACGACTCGTGACAACTTTGATGGCAAAAAAGTCAAGGAGCTGCAATATTCGGCTTACAACAAAATGGCGCTGCGCACGATGATGTCTATCTGTCGGGAAATGGTGGCCAATTTTGGTCTGAATGGCATCAGCATGGTCCACCGCCTTGGCTCGGTTCCAATTGGCGAGGAAAGTATTGTGATTGCTGTGTCTTCGCCTCACCGTAAAGCCGCATGGGAGGCGGGCGAAGAGGCGCTAGAACAGTGCAAGGCCAAGGTGCAGGTGTGGAAACGCGAAGAGTTCGACGACGGGGAGGGCGTCTGGAGAGCAAATCGAGATGGGGCTAAGGGTGTGAAGGTTGAGGAGACAGAGGAGACAGCAGCAGCTGCGCCAGGAAGCTTACATGAAACAAAGGTAAAGGGCGAGCCCAAAGCAAAGCGCCTGCGGACAACAGATGATGGCCAGTCTCAAGAAAGACAGCTTGACGCGGACGTCTTGAGCTTGGGAACTAAAGATACAAATGCGTCGAGAAGCTCTCCATTCAGTCTCAAAGAATTCAGCCCAAGTGGTAGTGAGCCGGTGGACGGGTGAATTGCCTGCAAACGCACAAGAACTGTGATTCTAGGCAATGAAAGGTGACGTGCTAGACATGCATACGCAAATAGGTGGAAATACACAATTCGAGTCTATCTAGAGAGCCTGCTGTATTTGATATCCTGCATTTACAACTCTTCCTCCACTTGCCTCCCCACAAATAGTGTTCCTGCACGATGCTGTATCTGCTCCTCAATCAGCTCTTCTTCCAGCTCCAGTTTCGGACGGTTTCGTTCCAGAACCATTTTCCGATGCCACGGGCCCACGAACATGCCGCCAGGATCTACGCTGTTCCTCACTCGCCTCCATGCCTCAAGATCTGCGCCGTAAAAGGCCTCAAAGTCCTTTGCCGTAGTGTGAAAGTTTTTAGCCCAATGGGGACGGCCGCCGAGCTCTGTCATGATGTGCTCAAATGCTGCATAGTAGCGGAATAAATAGTCCGGATCCATGTTGTATGGACGGTATAGTGTGGCATTGACGTATAGAGTTGGACTGTCCGCCATAGAGGTATCCAAATATGGCCGAATGGCTCCTTTTGCGCGCGAGTCTGAAACTCGGACTTCTACTGGGGAGTGTATGTATAATCCGTCTGAAGAGTAAGGGATGTTAGGCTCCATATAGTCTGGGTCACTGGGGGGCAGTTTGTTCAGCCATGTAGAGAAGCGTCGCAAAAACTCTTTGCCCTTGTGCAGAGGCAAAGCCCACTCGTTTACCCACTGAGAGTATAAACAGTCCATTAAAAGCGCCTGGCGGCTTTGCTGCACCGCACTTTTGTGCGCACCATTGTGGAAGCCATGCTGCATTCCAAACACGAACCACTCAACCCACGGTAGCACTTTTGGTATCCAAAGCCCAAGATAGAGGAGATTATGGTAAATATAGTAGCCTAGGATTCCGCCATAGTAACTCGTAGGCGGTGGGGTCTCTGGGTCGTCGGTGCGATTAGCCTGCCAGATAACAGCACGGCGTGTGTGTGGAAGCCACCAAACACGTACGTACTCACCGCGGGTCCAGAGATCGGTATCCCATGTGGTGAGCACGCGGCTGTCAGCATCGATGACTTGGTCCCAGCGCAATTTGAAAGCTGGGACTGCCTGGAAGGTTACCTCGGTTATGATGCCCAGCGCTCCAAGCGACAATAGCGCGCCCCGAAAAAGCTCCGTGTTTTTCTCGGCTGAGCAGTATTGTGTGCTCCCATCAGCAAGAGTAATCTTGAGGGACGAAATGCTTTCTGAGACGAGGCCATGCTGCAAGCTACTGCCATGAGTACCAGTGGAAATGACCCCAGCGATAGACTGCTCATTGATAGAGCCAAGATTCGGCATGGCCAAGCCGTGTCTCTCGAGAACCTCGTTCAGCATGTACAATCGGATGCCACTCTGCATAACCACCTGGCCGGTCTCTGAATTCAGTGACAAAACCTTGTTGTAGTTGTCAAGATTGACTAGCCAGCTGCTAGTGCAGGTTATATTTGAGGGCGAATGGCCGGAACCTACTGTCACTAGGCGCCGGCGGCATCTGCGAGCAAGATTGACCGCCTTTTCAATCTCGACTAGAGACTCTGGCTGGATGTATAATTCGGGGAGAGAAGAGAACGTTCGGGCCCACGTGCGGTGGACATGGTTAGGTCGAGCACGGAACGGGACCCCGTCGCCTGAGGCCTTGTGGATCTCGTCACCAATAGAAGAGTTCATTGGAGCAGAAAAATGGGCGATAGTTTGGTAGTTAGTAGGGCCATACAGCCAAAGAGCCTTTGGTCCGGAAATAGAGGGCTAGAAAAGAAGCTCACATGATGCCAAAGCAAGTAGAAGTTGAAGAAGGAGGGGGGTTCCCCCTAAAATCCTGCAAAACAACAAGAAACTCGAAGTCCAGCTAGCCGGGTTCGGAAGAGGCAACTTCCTTTTACGTGCTTGCTATGCTCTCGTGAAGTATCTTGACTCAAATAAGGCTAGACTGTTCCTGGAAGCAAGACAATAGGGTGGGTATTTGAACTTTAATATATTTAACGACAATAGGGTGGGAATACTGAGTGCGAGAGGTCACTATGTAGCTCTCGAGCGTTCGTTGGTGCGGCCGTGTAGGCCTAGAAAGTTGCTAAAATAAATAAATCGAAAATATTGAATATTTACTAGCCCAGCGCGAGCTTTATTTAGTCGCTGCCTGAAAGAAGTTGCCTTTTTTGAACAGCTTAATAAGCAGCAGCTGTGCGCCGGCTCTCTCCCGACCTCAGTCTTGCAACCCTAAGTGGTTCTTGGGGGGTGCTGTAATATCATACTGTATGAACGTGATTTGGTTTCAAAGGACTACAACTATAAAGTACTAGAGTTAGTTGTGCGAGGTATCACAGGCATTATACAAGATAAATAGAATGTCATCACATGAACACCTCTCTCCTGTCCTATCATAATTTGGTATCAAACCTAGCGCAACAAAAACATAAAAACAAATATAAACCTTCTCTCCACCCACAAGCTTCCATCACGCACATTCCCACTCATAGGGCATAGTTCTCAGTATGTAAGAATATCTCATCCAACATGTCGTCTCCCCAGATATTCGCCTGCAGCTTCGCTACCGTGCTGGCAACACCCTCTCTCATCGATGGCGGCCCGCATACAAAAACTGCTGTTCTGCGGCCTAGAATTCCTCGGCCTTCGGGACCACCCATAGCCCATCCCTTCAGCATGTAGCCCAAGTCCGGACGTCCATATTCCACAGACCACCCTCCATCCATTTGGCATGGCATCGGGAATGCTGAACGCATGATGCTTCTCTGGAGCTCAGTGGGTGACTCCGAGAAGCCAAAGTCCAAGTCTGATGTAGCTGCCGCCGTTGGGGCAAGGCTAGCGGTCCGGAGGTGCGCAGTCTCTGGTATGCGGATGGACTGCTCTCCCTCCTGCTTGACTTCAGCGCCTATGGCAGTCTCTGCTGCACGTGCCGTATGTGGGATGTTGTTGAAGTGTGGAGGGTTAGGATCCCGCATAACCGGGAAATGGAAGCTGGCTTGGCGTGTGATTGCCGGCTCGCTTTTGCTATCGCTTTGGTCCTTTGTGTCTGCACCTCTGTCGTCAATTTGCCACTGCGATTTGTCCGGCAAAGCAGAGATCTCATCCTCGTTTCCAGTCCGCAGATCCTGCTGCTGGTCCTGGATGAACTTGGCTTGGCCCTGGGCTTCTATGTCTATTAAAGCTGAGTTGCGTTTCGACGCTACCCCGGTCACAAAGACATCGAATCTATCGTGAATGCCTTGGCCGTTTGTTGCAAGACCTTCAGTCCGCCGATCGACAACCACAGCACCCAGACTGGCCTCTGCTGTCCTCTGCTTTGTAGCAGTGACAAAAAACTTGCACGTGACAGCCTCTGGCGGTGCGCTTTCGCGGCAGATACGCAGCTCTTCACGGAACCAATCGAGTGCTTCAAGCCGTTTAATGGCCCAGACCACAACAACCTTCCGAGTGATGGCTTTGCCATCTCGCATGCGCTTGATGAGGTTAAGAAGTTGCGACATGAGCGCTGTGATGCCACTGCCACCAGCAATAAGAATACACGTCTCAAACGATGACAAGTCTCGCCTCAAGCCTCCATACGGGCCGTCAAGAAAAGCACGGTATGTATGCAAGGGTCCCTTCTCAATGGCTGCCTCAAGAACTCGACGTGTAAAGCCACCGTACGGCTTGAAAACAATAACGCAATCTCGGTAGCCTGGGCCGTATTCGGATGGGAAATCTTCGCTACACAATGAGGAGATAGTGAACGGGTGGTTGTCAAGAATCGAGATGCCTGGCATTCGCAGGTAGACAAACTGGCCAGGCTTCCACCGCATAAAAGTCGGGATGGTGATCTTAACGGCATTTTCGGGCATCAGCGTAACCGCAGCTTCGTCACCAACCAAGAAGGCTAATCTGCGCCATGGGCTGGACCAATTCAAGTTAAAGATGCGCAGAAAATAACAAAATCCCCAGATTGCAACACTGGTGTAGAGATAGTCCCATGAGGAGAGGTAGTTCTTGGTGTGCCAGAATAGCAAGCCGATATACACGGCGGCAACGGGGGCATGGAGCATAGCAAATACCTCGTATGCAATGCGTCGAAGCACAGGAAGCGATGCCACGCATAGCCAAATAAGGGGCACAAGGCAGGCAATCCCAGTGCCATAGACCATACCACTGCCACCATTGATAACCTTAGAAAAGACCTCAGAGCCCCCGTCCTCCCAGACCGGCTGCACATAAAACGGAATTGTATGGATGAGAGTTAGTAACAGGGTGATGTATCCCAGCCATCGGTGGAACACATTCAATCTCTCAGAGCCAATCCCAATGATCAGAGTTAGGATGTTGGCTTTCATGCTAGTAGCTACAATCCAAGGCGTGATGGCCACAGCAATCATACCAGCCCGTATGGCCATGGGCGGTGACCCGTATCTGATGCTGTCCCAGTACAACGGTTGTTGAAGAAACACACCTAGCATGGCGAACAGCACGGCCAGAAACACACAAAACAACACAGCTGCGGACGAGAAGCTGATACGGTGCTTGTGCCAACGAATGTCGGGGATTGGCCGGTAAAAGGTCCAGCGAAAGAGCGCAATAATGTCGTTAATCCAGCCAACATTGGACATATGTGCCTTGGGCTTGAACTGCAAACCAACGGGGACATCCTCGGGAATCTGCTGGTGATCGCTTGGAAATTGTTGGTGCTGATGATTCAAGAACGTGTTGCCGGCATTTCCCGTGACCAGGGCTGCATGCGCGTACTCTGGGTCCATGGTGTATAAATTTTGAAAGTACTCGTCGACTTCGTTTTTGTACATGGCGCGGCGAATGCGGTCTTGCCAAAAATGCCACATGCGCACTAGAGCAACACATACGATGATAGAGACTGCGAAATACGTCCACCATCGGCCATATTTACCTGACTTCCCCCACGGGTCGACGATGTGTGCCTCAATAAGGCCTGGTGGACTGTCTGGTGTGAGTGGGATTTGGATCCGAGGCAGGATACGTGAGCTGACACCAGCCCCGATGGGGTGTGGTGAACGTTGGAGAGAATCCATGAGTATTCGTATGGCTAACTCAAAAAAGCGACAGAAAAGAACCCCGTATTCAAAAAAGAAGCTCAAGTAGATAGAGCGAGGAGGCTATGAGTATGGTTGCCTGTAAGAAGGATTACATGCACTTTTAATGTACATGCAGCTTGGGCCTAAGCATAAGCCCCGAGCCTCTCTGGAACTGGAAATGTATATGGAAATATATCATACAAGAGAAAAAAAAAGGACAAAACACAGATAAGGGCAAAAGGAACCAGGCAAAGCAAGTCAGATTATCTGCGCAATCTGAGGGGCCACTAGACTACTAATGTATGCGGCTGTATGCAGTGGAAAGGATGCTTCCATGGGCTGCAGCCCATGATCTGTCGTACTTTGCAGTGATATGGGGAAGAGAGGGTAAGAGAGTCCTGCATACGAGCAAAAATGTCACCACAATGCCCCCAGAACAAAATCCATGGCTGCAGAGCGGGCTTTGATTCCTTTGAAATTGTCTCGCCAAATGCCGACCCTGCCATCTACACACAAGTCGCTTTTTTTTCTCCGCTTCTAAGCGCCAGGCAAGCCTATCAGTAGGTCCTACTTACACAGGTCTCCATGCCCATTTGATGCATGTTCCTTCGAGAGTTACGTTGTCATCATAGTCAACCAACATCTGGAGTTCTCAAAAAGGCAGGCCAGCAGCCTTTTATGGCTACCATCCAAGTCATCCAGCCATATAGCACCTGGGTTCAGAGCTCTTCTCAGTCACGATAAGTGGCACGATGGTTTGTTAAGGGCAAGTGCTCCAGGCGCTTGCAAAGGTACAAAACTGTGCTGGGGATGTACAGTATCATAGCAATATGCAATTTTAAAGCCACCATACCGTGTGGAGCGAGTCTGTACATGCAGACCGCAAACGTCGCATAGAAAAGTAGCACCACGCGAGCAAAGCAAACTTCCAACCACCATAAAGCGAGGCCCTGTCTGGAGAAAAACGATCGTCCAGGGGTCTCCACTCCCACCGTGGTCGATAGAGCCAACAGCGGCAATACAGAGCTTGTGATTGGCTACGCAGTCGGTGAACTTAGAACTCAGTTGATTTCCTTCACAGCGCCCCAGCCAATGAAAATCCAGAAACAAATGCGATTTCGACTACTGCATCTTGGATGAGGAGAGAGTCTAGAATCCCAGTTGGCTTTCCTGCATTCATGGTAACGTTTACGGTCTTGACGCTCAAACTGTCTCGTTCGAGGATTGTGTGACCCTGGTCTTGGCCTCGGTCCAAACCGCACTCGCTGCTGTGTAACTCTTGCTCCAGAATGGGGTGGACGATAAGGAAGGGTTAGCATAGGGTTATGCGATAAGCCCAAAATTTCTGACTGCCAAAACCGACTGGCACCAGGCTAAGTAGGTACGGCGTTGGCTTGCCATGTCGACGTATAGTCGGCAACGATAATTCGAACTCGCCGCCAATGACATATGGTTCCTGAATTTCAACCCATACACCATCCTAGTCTGTCCAAACTCCGAACACCACTGCTTGCTACACTATAAGTCAAAATGGCCTCTCAAGTAGGCCTTCCTCGTGCAACTTTTGCCAAACTTGCGCCTCACCCGTATCTCCTCGCCAATCTCGACTCCCAAACCCCCGGTGGTCCTCTACGAAGCAATGGTCGGGCTCCCGATGTAGGCAGATCGCCTTATATAAATCAGTCAAGTTTGACACATGCTCACGGTAGCGCCCTGGTGAGATTGGGCAACACAACAGTCATTTGTGGCGTGCGTGGCGAGACCATACCCGTCTCCAAGATCCCTGGCTTCAGAGAATCCAACACTGAGACGGAACTTCTTGACTATGACTTGCTAGTCCCCAACATTGAGCTGGCCACCGGGTGCTCGCCGCAGTTCTTGCCTGGGGCGCCTCCGACTGCACTGGCACAAACTCTGAGCACGCGCGCTTTCTCTCTGCTTCACTCATCGAAGCTAGTCAAACCCGAGGACCTGCGCATTAGATATTCTCTGCCGGATGTAGCTGCAGAGAGCGATGACAACAATGGTGACAAAATGGCGGATGAAGAACAAGAGCAAGACGGAGAGGTTGTGACAATTGCGTACTGGGTTCTTTACATTGATCTTTATTTCATATCGTTCGACGGCAACCCGTTTGATGCTTCCTGGGCCGCTATTGTCGCTGCCCTCAAAGACACAAAGCTCCCCAAGGCGCAGTGGGATGCAGACCGAGAGATGGTGCTATGCTCACGCAGTGAA
Source organism: Ceratocystis variospora (assembly GCA_038407165.1). Lineage (NCBI taxonomy): Eukaryota > Fungi > Ascomycota > Sordariomycetes > Microascales > Ceratocystidaceae > Ceratocystis > Ceratocystis variospora. The sequence goes on from JAXHKN010000146.1 coordinate 13,748, forward strand.
TCCGTACCTCTCACCATCACGTCACTCCCCGTCGCTTGTACAGCTACCATTTTCAACGACAAAGATCTTGGCACTGCAGGCAAAGGCAAGTACTGGCTGTTATTAGACCCAGATAGCTTGGAGGAAAAGCTCTGCAGCGAGAGTATCACCATGGTGGTGGATAAGACCAGCTGTAAAACCAAGATATTAGGAATCACCAAGGCTGGCGGCACAACGATATCACCGGAGTTACTGTCTGCTTACGTGGAGGTGTCCGAGAAGCGGTGGGACGAGTTCAAGGCCGTGCTATCATAGATAATATCCTACACCAATTTGTAATAGTACAGGTAGTTTTGAGGTTGAGGCAGACATTCACGAGAGACGCTGGGGGTTTAATAAACATGGCGACGCCGAACATCTCACAGAAAACACGTCAAGGAACTTTCGCAGGTGACTAAGATTATATTAATAGATGAAATAAAATGTACAAGCCATTCGAACCACCCTTTCATGCGATAACAAAGTCGCGTCTAGGACAGTAGATACCGGCCCATAGAAAGATTAATCTCCCGCCCAGCATTGGGGTCGAAAGTCCAGTGAAGGCTTTGACTAAATAACCGCCACGCACATCTAGGAAGGTTCTGCGTAGTGGCCGTTGCTGATCGGTTGATTTTCAAAAGAGAAGAAAAAAAGAAAGGAATGGGAGGGTTGACAAAGTTGCTTATAGATGGAAGAAAAGAAAGCGGGGCGCGTGTGATGACTAATCACAAAAACCCACACTTGTAGTATAGTGGGGCTAAGGCTGGGAAGAGGAGCCTTATCTTAGGTTTGAGTTTTCATTAAGCCACAAAAACAAATTCTTCCCTGCGCCATTATTCAATTTTCGTTCTCCTATAAAAGCTACATCGTTTGCGACACTTCCATCCGGCAATTTTTACCTCCAATTGTGTCCAAATTTGCTTTTTCCTTCATTTCACTATGGAGTCTCTTGCAGACGAAGTGTGGGATGTGGTGATCAACGGCACTGGCCTGCAGCAGTCGCTTCTGGCCCTGTGAGTACAATCTCTTGCTTCTCTCTTTTATTACTACCTGTCCTGCCGTCCTAGAGACTATTGGGACGTAACCTTGCATCAACAATGCGGTGATGGCAGATGGATTTGATCTGACCAGATCTGACTGACGCCAGATCCTGACTGCGCATCTTTTCTCTGCACAAAGCGCACTCTCGAGATCCAACAAGAAAATTCTGCACCTCGACTGCCGCAACTACTATGGAGGCCCCAGCGCTGCGCTAACTCTAGACGAGGCAGAAGCTTGGGTTATAGATAACGCTGCATCTAACGACGATGCGCGAATCTTCCGTGGAGCTACCTTTGCCAAGTGCGATGATGCTGTCGCTTCACTCGGTCCCTCTCGCGCTTACACCATAAGTCTCGCACCTCAGATGATTCACTGTCGATCTGAGCTGGTTGCCCAGCTAGTTTCGTCACGAGTTTTCCGCTGCCTGGAGTTTCTTGCTGTTGGCTCTTTCTTTGTTTACCAATCTGAAAAAGATGGTCCAAAACCGAGCCTCGTCAAGCTTCCTTCTACACGCGAAGATATCTTCCTGACCACCACCATTTCCGCGAAAGCGAAGCGTGGTATGATGAAGTTCCTCAAGCTTGTTTTGGATTATGACTCGGAAGAGAACAAGTCCATCTGGAAGCCTCATGCCAGCGACTCTCTGTCCGGTTTCTTGGCGTCGTCGTTCAAACTCGATTCTTCACTGCAGACTCTTATCACCACCTTAACACTTAGTCTGGATGATAAGATCACAGTCCAGAGTGGTATACTTGCAATCAATCGCCATCTGAACTCGACTGGTGTGTTTGGTCCTGGGTTTGCTGCTGTTTACCCCAAGTTCGGTGGTTTGTCTGAGGTCGTCCAAGCTGGGTGCCGTGCCTGTGCTGTTGGAGGCGCTGCATATGTTTTGGGTACTGGTGTTCAAGCTTTGAGGCCCATCTCAGGAGATGATGTCAAGGTCGAAGTCGACCTCATCGATGGCGTCACGGTGAAATCCCGCACCTTGGTTACAAGTCTTGAAACCCCATGTGGCGACAAAGTAACTAGCAAGCTTATAGCTGTGGTTGGCGCCAAGCCAGAAAGCATATTTCAAGCTTCTGTTGAGGGTGCACAAACTCCCGCAGTTGCTGTGGTGGCATTTCCCGCGAAATCCTTGTCGGAGGACCAAGAACACCCAGTGTACGCCATGTTGCACTCCAGTGATACTGGGGAGTGCCCCGTAAACCAATGTAAGTTCATTATCTACACCAAATTCACATTACATTCTCCAGGGGTTTCATGATGAAAAAATACAGTCAACTTATCTACGTTATCCGAGCAAAAGCGTTGAGGATCCTTTTTTAATTAGACTCTGATATGGCCCTTACCTTACTACTCATTAAGCCAACTTCACCCTTCATAGGAGCTTGTTGCTAACCAAGTATCGCAGGCATTGTTTACCTCTCTTCGCTAGCCTATGCCTCTTCAAAGCTGGTGCTTAGTAAAGCTCTGGAGTCCCTCTTGTTCGTCATTGCAACTCCCACGTGTCCTGCCCCCAAGCCTTTAGTGCAAATTTACTATGAGCAAGCGCATAGTGCTTCCTCTCTAACTGTTGATGGAAATATAATCACTATACCTTGCAATACTCCTGATCTTGCCTTTGCAGATGATTTGCTCAAACCTGTGCGAGAGGCTTGGGAAGTTCTGACCAAGAACGATGAGGATGCTGGTGAGTATATGAAGTTTGCTGACAGAGAACCTGTCGATGATGAATAACTGTCTTATACATATGGGGTAATAATATTTACGAATCCAATAATAATATTAAATTGCATTGTGTCTTTCCATTTTACTACTATCTTGTCCTATTTTCTTCGGTTTTGTGCTGGATGGAAAAGAGCTTCCACGTAATTATAATTAACCCTTTACTCTGCCTGCTGGGTCGAGATGTCGCTAGTCTCCCAAGTCTTTTTCCCGTGTGTGTTTACAGAGTCGAACCCAACCTCAATAATATGCGTTCCCAGGAGGGTATTGTCTTCTGCCGGCAAGTACTCTGTGCGAATTTTGCACTCATTTTTCGTCGCTAGCGTCAGGACATTTAAAAAGGCTCGCGCAGCTTCCGCACGCGAGACCTGACCTGGCCCTGCAAAGTCTCTAAAATCCAACCATACCATTTCATCTTTCATTGGCTTCCGGCCGCCGCCGCTGCGCTTAAGTGACGTTGCACTACCGCCAACACTCGCCATATGTTGACGGACTTGGCCATGTATATACTCACGGAACTTTGTAACCTCGCCTGAAATCGCTGGTGGACCTACGCCATCGCCGAGGCCCATGACGCCCACGTCCGAAAAGTCATAGTCGAGCATGGTCCGGCCAACCTCGGAGCTGAGATGCTCAATGTCCTGTAGGGCGTTGCCACTGAGCGGTGACTGCAAGCGGCTATGGGTGAAGCGAGCACTCTTGGCGGAGTTGGGAGCCGTGGAACCAGCGCGCGCCCAAGGCGCAAAAGAAGAGCCCATATGGTCCTCAACGATAGGCGTATTGCGGCGCGAGCGCTCGTCATGGGCTGAGATCACGTCGATGTCGTGGCTCAGGTGAGCGCGTGCACGGCGGGCATCTTCAGCCTCGACGTCTCCATAATTGGAGCCGTTTAGGGCTTTTTCCTGATGACGCACCTTATCGCTGGACTTTACATCAGAAGAGGGGATTATTATTTGGTTGAGGATACTGGCAGCAAAGGTGGTGCCGGAAAAGGCCGAGGATAACGGGTGAATAGCCATCGAATCGACAGAGCCAACGTGGCCAATTCCATGCCCAAAGACAAACTTCAGAGCGTTCTCTTTGCTGTTACGCGCAATCTCACGGCGTTTTTTCTTGAAAGTTAAATCCTCTTGGATGTCGAGGTAATTCTGAGACATATTGCGAATAGAGTCCATATGCAACCGCGTTTCCTTGTCGATGAGGCCAACATGGTTCGGTGCACGTGTGCGGCGCATTGATGCAGGTGCCTTTCTTTGCTCTCCTTCAACAGAGATGGCAATTGTTTTTTCTTTGCCTCCCTCCGCAGAGGTGAAGGCTTCTGCTTTAGGCAGAGGCGCCTCCTCAGGAATCAGCCCCGGGACATCATCAAGCATCAGAGTATCTCCATCCTGATCGGTTTGGCGGTCTTTTTTGCTAACTTTAGTCTCGGCGTGCTTTGGCAGGTCCTCGAACATACTCGTATCAATGTCGTTTACACGAATAGGCTCAGGATTGACGTCTAGACCAAAGTCGAGGTCCAAGCCCAAGTCCTCCAACGGCATCAGGTCATCATCGCCTTGGATACGAATTGTTCCAGGCTTTTGAACTGGCGAGCCGCCCAAGTCCAAAGGCAGCACCAAACTACTACGGTCCGGACTCTGGCCGATGTCGAGAAAAATACTACTGCCGTGACTGCCATTCCGCTTATGTGATTTGGGTGTCGAGCTTGTAGGACTCATGTGAGAGCTAGTCTGGAATATATGGCCCTGGGAGGGCCCTAGAGAAGTGCGAAGAAGAGATTCATGGGACAGAAAATTGGGTATAGGGATAGGATCCCAGAGAAGTCCAGGGTTGTCTTCGAGGATAATCTGTCGCCGACTTGAGATGCCCAAGTTAGTATAGGTAGTCAAGTGTAGAAGGATGGATTGTGTAACATACGGTGCACGGACAACACAGGGATTAACCAAATGATCTTGAGCATCTGTAGTGCTGGCAAGCCGAAGCTTCTGAATCATACGTGTTGCGTCATCTAAGACGTAGTAACATTTTTGGTTATAGACACGAGAAACTCCAAACAGAAGGTTACTTTGGAGTCTCAAAGCAAGCGGTGCGCCGGGATCAAGGATTTTCTTGACGGCGAGATTGATGTCAACTTCAGAAATGGACTTGCGGCTCATGCAAGCCTTGGTGTTGACTGTAGCGGCAAGCCTAAAAGGAGATGGATAGTTAGATGATGCCCATGGCTAAATGTGTATGGTTAGGTAGATATTAACGGCTTACCATATGGTTGCAACGCCATACTGGGAGCTGGTGAGAACTACATCCAAGCTGTAGTTAGTATAACATCTGATGATGGGACGATGCAAGGCACCTACTCTCGTGGCTGTAGAACATAGCTAGCAGATCTATCTTGACGAATTTCCTGAATTCCTAAGCCAGCAGCACTAATAAAACAGATGTCCGAGTATAATTATCAATCGCGATGTCTACCACGACCAAAGCTGAATTTGTGCTGATGAGTCTCGTTATAGCAAACAAAGAGGAGGCAAGTACAACAAAAGCTAGACATTAGGAGAGTGAAAAGTTTTCTACAGCCACACGTCTAGAGCGAGGAAGGAACTGGTTGGTGGTTTCCCAGTTAGGAGGTCGTCGCCCAAACTTTCAGTCCATGATCTGCCGAATCCAATCAAAACGCGAGGCTGATTTCATGCCGATGAGTCAGTCAACTCCTTGCTCTTCTTTCAGTAGACTTTCAGCCATCTCCCTAAGCTTAAACTTTTGAATCTTTCCACTGGCTGTCTTTGGATACTCTTCAACCCAATACACATGCTGAGGCACCAGATGGGACGACAACTTCTGCTTAACCCAGCCCTTCACCTCCTCCTTCGTAATTTCCCTGGTCTTGGGGGCTTGGTTAGACACCTTTGTGCTTGGCTTTGCAACGATAAACGCTGCCACCGACTCGCCGTATTTATCATCATGAACTCCAACAACACTAGCATCCACGATTTCAGGGTGCTGAATAAGGCAGTTTTCAACTTCGAGAGGGTAGATGTTTTCCCCTCCTCGGATAATCAAGTCTTTGATGCGCCCTGTAATTTTGACAAAGCCTTTTTCGTCCATCTCAGCCTCATCTCCTGAGTGCATCCAAACAACGCCATCATCATCGACCACACGAACCTGGTCCGTCTTCTCTCGATCCCCCCAGTAGCCCTTCATCACAAGATAGCCAGAAACAGCAAGCTCCCCTCTTTGGCCAGTAGGGACTATTCGAGACGGATTACATGGATCAACCACTTTAACAGATGTGTGTGGCATAGCCCGGCCAACACTGCCGGTACGCTTTTCGAACGGGTCACTTGGGGCCGTCATGCAACTGACAGGCGATGTTTCTGTCATCCCGTAGCATATTACTAGATCCCTCAAGCCTAGCGTATCATATATTTTGCGCATTAGTGCCTCTGGAACCGATGAACCCGCCACTATTCCCTTCAAAAGCCCCTTTGGTGGTGCGGCTACTGCCTTGCCCTCTGCCAGCACATCCAGAATAGAGATGAGCATGGTTGAAACACCATATAGTCCAGTGGCATCATGCTCGATGCACATTCTTAGCGAAGCTAGTGGATCAAAAGCAGGGCTTGGAAACAAGATCGCTGCACCTGATGTTGCTGTGGCCATATACCCAAGGATGCATCCGAAACAGTGGAAAAGGGGGGGTGGTACAACGATTCGGTCACTTGGATCAAGACCCATCCGATTGGCGATCAGTGCACCATTATTTAAAATTGACCGATGGGAAAGCATGGCTGCCTTGGGCATCGAGGTCGTTCCTGAAGTGTACTGTATATTCGCTATCTCATGTGCCTTCAGTGGAGAATCCGGTAGAACACTCGCGGTTGATCCCAGCAGCAAGTCTTCGTACCTGGTCAAAGCTGTAGGACTAGAAGGAAACCCGATGCTCGGATGGTCTTCCGAGTTGTCAACAAGGACAATATGTTCCAAAACCAGGGCTTTGCGGGTATGGGCGTTTCTCTGGCCTCTGCGCATTTTGGAAATCAAGTCTTGAATCAAGGCCATGTTGCTACGGCCGCGGGTAGGCTTATATGCCAGGTCTGTCACAGCACCCATAAACAAAATCTTTGCATCGAGATGGTTCAACGCGGCCTCAATCTGGTGGGCATTGAATGACGGATTCAAAGGCACGAGTATGGCACCCAGTTTGAAGACAGCATACGTTAGAGCCGAGAACTCTGCACAGTTTCCCAGGCTGATTGCTACACGGTCACCCTTGCGTACACCCATATGCTGCATGGAATGTGCAAGCCGGTTTGACTCTTCGTCCAACATCCGGTACGTTAATATCCTAGTGGTAGGCCTCACAAGCCCGTGTTCTGGCGAACGTGTTATGACAGCTGGCCGGTCTCCATATTTGGCCACAATCGAGGCAAAATGCTCCGGTACAGTTGTTTCAAACAAAGGCGGCTGCAATTATAACACCAAGTTAGTATCGCAAAACTGGAAGCGGGTCCACAAAAGATAGATCAATGCTTAGGTTGAGGTGCCTGGCATGAAGCAACAGCATCTTCATGTCCAGCGCATACATACATGTGTGCCGCCGTGAGCTACGCTTAGTTTATGCAAATTCCGTACTGCACCACGGTTCAGCAGACTCTTGCTTTGGTACAAATATGAGGAGACTCTGCCAAGTATGTATGTCCTCATGTTGATCGAGAAATGATTAAGAGTGTTGTAAGTTGCGGTGAGAATAGGAAACGCGAAAATAAGGCGGTTTATATTCATTAATGAGCCTTCTCCAAATTCAAAATAGCAACGCTCACGATTTTGTCCCAAGGGGAATCCAACGCAAGGGGAAACCCCAAATGTCCAAATGAGCCAGCATCTGAATTTGGGGGCTGATACAGCCTGCCTACCCCATACGACTCAGGCAACAATGTAGAGAATGGTTCTCTTTCTCTTTCTCCTTACAGTGGCTACCTAACGATCAAGGCGAATCTTTTTTTTATTTTACTTCCGTTTCTATTTCTATTCAAAAATATAAAAGTAAGTATCCTATAATTTAAGTCCTCAGCCATCAAAAAGAATCCCTAGCCAGCTAATCTGTGACGATCAGTTGTTAGCCTAAACTGCCTTCGACGCTGTATTACTAGAGTCAGCATCGCGTGACCATACATTTACAGTTCCTGAAGCCCGTCCTACATTTCAGATATTCTTTTGTCGCTTTCATGCCAAGCTATACATACCCTTAGTTGTTGTGCACCACTTTCCAACACTAAAGGCCGTTGGATAGTGGTCCATCGCCAATACGCTAAAATGCTAATCGGAAAATTGCTCCAGTCTGACATGCTGCTTCAGGCTTCGCCTCGATGCCCCTCCTATATCGAAGACAGCCCAAAACCTCCTAATACGTATCTTGCAGCAGCAGCAGCTTATAGGCATAATCATGTCAGCTGTCGTGGGTCATGAACCCTGTTCCCAAGATAATGACCAAATCCACTCACAAAATAATACTACTTACTGCCAGAGGCTAATCGGCCCCGTCCATATAGTTTCGACCCTATTCTTGTCAACTATAGTTCTGTTCACCAGAACGCCGCTGCCATGACAGAGACTAGAGAGTAATGAAGGCCCCTGATGAGATCGGAAAACATACAATTTGACAAAGCCTTCTACGACTTACTACTGTTGGTGCCTTGCTTATTTTTGTTTAATCTCGTAGGTTGAGCCGACATGGTGCCAAAGTAACTGGAGGTTGTATTCAAGGCGATCTCCATGTAGAGCTCGGCTCATGCGGGGTTTGACGAGCCGAGTGTTCAAAGACTTTGCACTTGACTCCTCCGTTAACTTTCATTCAACCTGAATTATGTGGCTTTAAAATAGGATAAACCTCCCATATGAGGCATAAAGTAGGTAGATGACGACCGATCGGTTCCCTCCTTGTTTCGATGATTTGCTGGCTCCGGCACACGATAGCTGTGAATTGTCCTGAGCAACTTCCACATCTTCTCAATAAACCATACAGCTCCCCAAAGGACACGATAAGGTCTTGTGGTGGTCTAATTTGAACGACAGTGCATCTCATCAACCCCGAACTGTCTACAGAGCTAATCATCGACTCACCAAGAGTGGATTGTGCATTTTCGTTACATTGCATCTGGCTATTCACGATCACCTTGGCACTACGAATCACCAAAGAATTCAAGAACCAACTTGCATTGAATCAGGCAGCAACCCCTCATTTTAGCCACTCTTTATGCAAGAATAGGTGACATTGTATACAGGTCGGACACTAACTTGCAAATAGTAGCCATAAAGACTTTACGGAAGTGAACATGAAGCAGCCTCAGAGCTCTCATGGCTACTTTAACAAACTAACCAGTCCTGAGGCTACATTCTGCGTCACAAGATATGATGCTCTGTGAATCCTGGTATTCATAATCCCGCCTTTAAGGGGATTTCAACAGATATCACCGGTATTCATCATTCGCCCGCCTGCTGCTTGGGGCTTGACGTATTGTCTTACCGCTCCCCAGATCCCTGTGGTCAGAACCAACTCTACATGCAGCTCTCCAGGCTTCAAGCAATTTCCAAGCCTCAGAACAGTCCAGCTTTGATGAAACAACTGCCCGCTAAACAGAATATGTTTGATCCGCACTAAACTAAGCCTTGGTTCTAACAAAGTACGCTACCGCAACCTTTTGTAATGTGTACTTCCAAAGCCATGTTAGGCTCCCAAACCTCAACTACTTCTTAGGCCAGAATCATGGCCCAATACCTTTCAAATACCGGAATGCCTAAACAGCCCTGGCATGGCTACAATAGTAATAACGATGATTCATGAGAGTGTATTAAGTCTCAGCCTATGTACACAATAGGTAGTACGAAGTACTCATCATACTAACCATGAATTTAGTGGGTTTTCACCCTGTTTGTTTTTGGGGTTAATTGCTATGAGTGCCTTATGAGAGGAAGCCCTTAAGCCCACTAGGAAAAAGATTTTTTCTTGGTCGGAGTTCCGAGCAAGTGCGCCGACGACATCCCGGAGAAAAGTACATACTTTTTATTTCTTCGACTGGTTATACGATATCACATCGCCTTCCCCATGGTGAATATCGTGTATGGGAAAATTCCCACCACCCTTACCATTTTTTACACACTACAAGTGGTTACTCCAACAGTAGTCTGTAGCGCCACTGCTGAGTTTATTTCAATTAAGTAGTGTAATGGACTGTAGAATGCAGCTTTGAGTCAGTTCATTTGTGGTGCATGCAGGGAGCACTCTGACGTGAGGGCATTGCTTCCGCCACGAAAACTCATCGATTTGTATCGATTAACAGTCAAGACCACTGTAACGGGCCTTGGAATAACGCCCCACCCTCCAAGACAGCCATAAGGCTAGCACTACCCAAACATGGCAGTTAGCAAAGGGCCCAAGAGTGTGGACTCAAGAAATCCTTTATCTGCCAAGAAAGTAAGCGCTTTCATCCAGATGTGGACGGCAGTAGAGTTGATTACTGCCCCCCTCATCGTACTCCCAATTAGATAGCCTACGTTGAACATGTGAGGATATTCTGGGCTGTCGCACGCCAAAGCCTTATTACCATCTATATGGCCAGTAAAAATGTGGTGTTTCGTAGATAATAGGGGTTATAACTTAATCATTGTCTTGAAAGTGGTGGCTTGCAGAAGGCGCTAGTCTTACTGCGAAAATAGACCACCATGCAGTGCCTGAACATGGTCTCCAAATGTATGGTTATTTTCCTTAGCCTCCAAGCTTGGGCCTTTTTAAATGACATCATCGATGTCCAGTGCAGTTGGGCAAGCTCGCGTTAGGGTTGCAGTCTCTCTGATAACCCCTGTAAAACCTACATAGCTTTGTGCTCATGCCATTTAAAGGGGACCACTTCCGTCGTCACATTGACAAACCTTTAATATTTGACTGGACTAGCAACCCCCTTAAGGATAAGGATGTGACCAACCTCAGCAGTGTGGCTAGGAAGGACGGTCCGATTGCCGTCTACTAGACCACCCATGTCCCTATGTGTCTGTGTGTGCCTATAGATGATGAAAGCCCGCATCCCGTGATACACAGATACGGCAAAAGCTGGGTAGCCGAGTGGTGAGGCTGGGTTTGTGTGTTTGAGACTGATTACTTCATTGCTGTCTCCGTCTTGGCTGATTGCGAAGCCAATGCTAGGACAAGCAAAACTATGTGAACACCTATGGGTATAGGTCTAGGTACATGTGCACTGGACGTGGAGTATCACAAATCTATTTTTTGCCTAAAACCAGCACGGGACAAAACTACAAGTTAGCGGTTCTGTGCTCAGCCGCTAGATGCATATAAGCACCCGAGTCAAGCACAAGCTCATCTCATGGTCACAAGCGAGGGAGGCTGGGTCTTGCCCTGAGAAAAGGCACCTCGAAGAGGTGTCCTGGGTTTTTCATTACGGTCTGGCCTTTGTTTATTTTCTGTTTGCTTGTCCGGTTGTATTTACATCGCCTTGTCTGGGCTAGGTGCTACCATTTGGGGGTCTGCAATATACTCAGTACTAGTGAAGGTCCCACTTTGCTGGCTTCCTTGATGCTTGCTCATTGGGCATGCTTGCAAGAAGTCAGAAAAAAAGACACCAACGGTATCATAACATGTGTTCTTTTGTGCATAAAACCGGCAGCGCGCTTCTTATAGCTTCAAAGCTATATCACAAGACAACCTATCTAATAGCTGCCCAAAATGACAAAGGTGTGAACCGACAACAGTAATAGCTTGTTAAAATTTCTCCCCACCTTTCAACCCCATCGGATTATTCGGCCGAGTATTAGGGCTGTATGATATTTAAAACAGGAGACAGGAGGATTAATCGACTCTGTATCTTGTTATTCTTTCCAAGGTGAGTCTTGATGCTATGAGATATTCTCATGCCCTTTAGCGCGAAATTATGGAGTGGTGGGAAGTTGCCTTGTTGTCTCTCTGGCTCCTTCCTCTTCCCCCTCCCCCCACTGATCCATGCTTTCGTCCTGTCCAGACTGTCCCCACAAGCGAAGCATGGACGCCGTAACAAGAGGTCTAGAAATCAGGAAGAACCGTAAGATTTAAAATCAAATACGGGATGGATAGAAGCATGGAACCGAGCTTGATGATATGCCGGTTGCCAATAGGGCCAGCCAGTAAGCTATCGACTAGTATATACTTGGAGGGGAAGGAGGGAGGGAGGGGGAGGGGGGAGGGGGACGATAGCATGAGAATTTGAATTGGTCTCTGTACATGGAAAGGAAAGAAGTAGGTACCATAGCTTGGAGCCAAGAGTAAGTTAAGTTGAAATTGCAGCTGCCAGCCAAATCGGCAAGGTTCGCGGAAGATCAGCTGGCAAGGGAAACAACAGCAAACAGAGAAACAAACATCCATGTGTGAGTTGTTTTTAGTAGATAGAGGGTGGGTGGCTTGAAGTAAAGTGACTTTCCACCGTGCACATCGTCTGCACTTGCTGATGTATTTATGCACAGCTGTTACATAGCTTTAGCTGCCCCTCTAGATTTGAAGATACCAATTTACTCACAGCCTGCAATGCACTGGCTTAGATGGGGGTGTGAGATACATGTAAAAGGGATTCATATACTTGCGTGTGCTCCTATCATCTATCACGGCACACCAATCCATAAGGCTGTTGCTCTTTTTGATCCTTTTTTTTGCCCACCCTCACCGACTAATCACACAAACACCCAAGGAAAATTAATTTCTTCTCCTCTTTTATCGTGCTAAAGTGCCAGCCAGGCCCCCTCCCCCCCCCTCGTCTTGGCCGTCTTAGGAGTCGTTCTTGTTCGCCAGGGGAGGAGAGAGGGGGCTCAACGACACTAGCGGCCTTATTTACCCATCGCCGTTTATCGACACAATCCTTTGCAGTCTTCAAGTTGCCACCGGATTTCACGTCCCAGCCAAAGTTCATCATTTCAGCAATCCCTCGATTCCGCCGAAGACCACCATACTCACATTATACCCACAACGTCCGCCTCATGCATCCATGGCTTCCTTTGAGATCTCTGCGTCTTGGCTAGTGAAGTGATGTGATATGAAAGAAGCAGGTGAAGTCGGTGGTATTGGTTGGGTACATAACGACAAATTTCCCAATCTATCGCCCAACCCATGTCTCACCAACTACTTACTACTGTCTCCCATTATTTTTTCTGACTTTTTTTTTTCTGCAGCCCGTCTAATCTGACTCCTTGGTGCTTGGTGTGCCTGTCCCATTCCGAAGGGGGCTTTTGATCCTTCATGTGGTGTGCGAGTGCGAGTGCGTGTGTGCTGTGTCTTGTTCTTGTCTTTCTTTTCTTATTCAAGTCTCAGACCTCTCCCATATGTTTTTCTCGGGTTCCTAGCCTTTCCTTGACTTCTTGCTTGCCCTCTTCGTTGTTAGGCTTATGTTCCTTAAGCTCCTCTACTTCTCTACTTCTTCTCTTCCATGTAAAATCGAATCTTGAGTTCAGCCCCTTCAGCCTGCCAATCCCCCTCTTCCTCCATTCTCTCCTGAACTTTTCCCCTCTCTCACACCAAAAAAAAAAAAAAGAAAAAAAAGAAAACCTGAAATTAGCCCTTCCCTGCTACACCAAGAACCAAAGGCTCCATCCCAAAACAGATCATGGGCTTATAACCTCAGACGCAATAACCCTAGTGCTACCATAAACTATTCAGCCGTGAATCTCCTCCCAAATTCCTCTTTCCTCAGCCTCGACGATCGTCTAGCGACCCATTCATATTTGGCAGCTCGCTTTTCCCTTCCGGTGCGATTATCAAACGCCACACACATTCTCTTCTACCTACCCTCGATCCCAGCTCTATTTCTCCTTCACTTACACAAAACACAGGCGAGCCTGGCGTTCGGATGACTTGCCGCTGTCACGCATTTTATTACCGGCCTCGTAGGGCAGACGACACAAAAGTCCGAAAATCAGACCTTGTATCCTAAGGCAAAGCGACGTCCTGTTCATCATCGCTTTCTACCTAGCCACGCTTTTCGCCCCCGAATCACCAATTTGCTCTCTGCAACCTTTGCTCTGAACCTCCTACCCCATCTTCATCGAAACCTATTGCCTGTCTTACCGCTTTCTTAATTTCCCTCCCTCGCAACTCGCTTGTTGTAATTCCGCCCTCCCCCCTGCTTTGAAGCCCTCACGATATATACATACACAACGAACTGTCAGAAGCCAAGCGAATAGCTCTCCTTTCCCATCATGGGCCCGGATCGTGCCCTTGATGGCTCTAGCTTCTCAGCAGCCAGTCGGGCATCGGCTCAAAATGACCAAGCACACTCTCCCCCACCTCAGCTATATGAGCGGCTACGCCTCTTCTCTGGGTACACTTGGGATGAATCTAAGCCACCAATTCACACACCAAATGACATCTGGTAAGTCTTCTAATATAGGCACGGCCAAGATTTCGTTCGGCTGCACTATTCTTCATATCCTGCCTACCTGGCTTAACTTAGGCTCCAATCCTATTCACACTGAAATCGAACTTCTCCTGACATACATTCTTTAGGCTTGTGCATGGAACTCGTTTCATCTCTCCCTTTTCTGGATCTTCGTCTGGCTATTCTGCCAGTCCTGGCGGGCTCCCTGCCCGGGCAATGCCCAGCCGTGTACCGACCTTTCCAGTTTCAACCCCCGATAACACTGCTTCTCCGCCGGCCTTCCAACTCGACATACGCTGCGAACAATCATCAACTATTTCGCCCCCACCAGTTTCTGCCTCGACTAACGAAGCTGTTCGAGAAGAGCCTATCGTAGCCCGAGTCACATACAATGTATTCCGAGAAGAACGCAACTTCCAAGTTGCCAAGTCCGTCACTGTCTCATCTAACCAGAAGAATCTCGACTACATTGTAAAGCCTCTTGATTTCCTAAGACTGAGTCCGATTGCAGCCGACCGCGGAGCTATTATTGTTACCATCTATGAAGACCCAGGAGACAACGATATTATGCACACGATGGATCTTGGACCAGCTTTCTATACTACCGAGAAACGCGATGGCCAGTTGGTTCCTTACCGTAATGACAAGTTCGATCTTGGCGAGCCTGTTAGCCTAACCTACTTTCTTGATTTCGCAATTGGAGCTGCACGCTGTCTTGAGATGCTACATCATCAGCATGAAGTTGTGCATGGAGAGATCCGCGGAGATTCGTTCCATTACAATTTAAAGGAAAACAAAGTTAAGATTTTTGTCTTTGGCTCCGGTATTAAGTTCTTAGAGCACGGACTGTATGGCTCTACATGGCACTACTACCTTGCCCATGGCCTAGGGTCACGAAACCGACTGCTTTATATTAGCCCTGAGCAAACAGGACGCATGGCCGTAGAGCCTGATACTAGAACTGATATTTATTCTCTAGGAATTGTCTTTTGGACAATGCTAACTCGGCAACACCCGTTTGAAGGCGAGAGCGTGATTGAGATTATACAATCAATCCTGCGGCACCGCATAGCTGATGTGTCACAGATCCGGCTCGATGTTCCACAAGCAATTAGCGATATTATCCAAAAGTGTACTGCAAAGGCAGTCGGTGATCGTTATCACTCTGCAACCGGGCTTCGCCGTGATCTCCAGTTTGTTCAACAGTCCTTAGTCAATGGTAATTTGGAAGCGTTGCAGGGGTGGAAGACAGGTACAAGAGACTTTTCGTCGTTATTCACACTTCCCAGTGCTATGATTGGCCGGGATGCCGAGCGAGATACTTTGAATAGTGTTGTTGAGCGAGTCGCTTGCACCACCGCAGTAAACCCCAACATCGCCGCTTTGAGTAGAAGCTCTACTATTCTCACGGCCCCAACATCTGCTGGTCCCTCCGAGATTACATCTTTTACTTCCCATGTTCATGATAGCTTCGCGGATGCATCTGGTGACGTCTCTAGTGAAAACGGCAGCTGCTCTTTAGATGGCTTCAACAGAACTGGCCCCAACTCTATCGAACTTAAACGTTCTAGTACTACTGCCTCTGGGAGTGGTCTTGAAACACTGTCTACTTTAGCGGAAAGCTCTCCCCGGCTACGTGCTTGGGAACGTAACCAGACCATTCATAGCGATACTTTGAGTATTCCAGAGAGTCTTGGAACCGGCACTGGAGATGGAATCCGAATCCCCTCGATAGAAGCCTCCACCGACATACTATCCCGCCCTCGCTCAGCGATCAAGACTCGAGGTCGTGGACAGTGTGAGGTGGTTACAATTGAGGGTGCTGCTGGACTGGGAAAAAGCCTTTTGGTGCAATCTGTTTTGACAGATATGCGGAAACGTGGGTATTGTGCTACTGGAAAGTTTGATAATGCTCGCAGACCTGCCTTTGGGCCATTACTTAAGCTCTTGTCAGCATTGTTTAAGCAAGTTTGGGGCGAGCGAAACACCGAAACTCCTTTTCATCAGGCCCTGCGCTCTTGTGTTGAACCTATCTGGCCTCAACTCCATGAAATTCTTGGCCTCCCAGCATGGCTATTGAAGCCCGATGACCCCCAGAACCTGAGCCCATCATCTTCTATCTCCAGCAGCCGCCAAGGCTCTCCTCCAGCCCTTGGCCTCACTGTTCCCAGTATTGCTTCTTTGCATGCCCGGCGCGGCTCCTCGCCGATTACACCAGCTACTGCTTCCCCAGTTTCATCTGCTGCCATTGCCAGTACCAAAGTAAAAGGTGACCCCTTGGATATTACTAAAGGATTAACTGGCAACAAAGGCATTCGCATGATAAACGTTGTACTTGAAATCATCCGACTTTTCGCCCGTTATAAATTTCTTTGCATCTGTCTTGACGATCTTCATTTCGCAGACGACGAATCTCTTGATCTTATTTCCCAAATCATCAACGCCAAAATCAGGATGGTTGTGATAATGACGTATAGGCCAGATGAAATATCTGCTGAGCGTGTCCATGGGTTGATTCATCCAATGGATTGTGAAGGTAAGCTAGATATAATACAAATTTCAAGGCTCCCTTCCCACGCTAGATAACCTTCCCCTCACTAACTTGGCAATAGATTGCACACGACCCGGTCCAACAATCACCAAAATTCGGCTGAATCCACTCAAAGATGACGATATCGTAACCTATGTCGCTGCTACCCTACAGCGTCCTCGTGAGGAGGCTGCTCCTTTAGCTAGAATGGTCCAAGCCAAATGTGCGGGAAATCCATTCTATATGCGCGAAATGTTAACTGCTTGCAACCGGAAACGCTGCATTACTTATGAGTATCGCACGTCCCGCTGGGTATATGACCGAGACAAGGTTCATGAAAACTTTGACACCGATCAAGACTACGATGTTTTAGACTCTGGCTTCATCACTCAACGCTTGGGAGAACTACCACCTGCTACACGTGCTATTCTTATTTGGGCCTCGCTTCTGGGTAACACATTTTCATTCCAGCTTATCTGCCACCTTCTTAGCAGTGACTTCGTCTATCACAAGTGCGAGGATGCTGAAGAAGCGGCAGATGAGACACCTACCGACAAAAAAGCCCCAGAGACAAACCAAGTCGAACAGGCACAGCAAACCCAACAGGATGCCCACATACACCACCGCCCTTACACACAAGCCGAGGCAATCATGGGCCTCAATGCTGCTATTCAAGCATCTGTGTTAGTGCCGTCAGAAGTCGATGATCGCTTCCGATTTGCCCATGATCGGTATGTTCAAGCCGCTATGGCTATGAGGCCGTGTAGCCTGGAAATGATGCATTTAGTCATTGCCCAGACTCTTCTCAAGCACTACAGCGAAGACGAACGCCTTCGCACAACAATTGCCGGTCACCTGTGCGAAGCAGTCGAAGCTATTAAGAAGTGCGTCCCCAACCGTTCCGTTTACCGAAAGCTTTTATGTGAAAGTGCCCAAGCTGCCGTTGATAGTGGTGCTCGTCCTACCGCCGCCAAGTTTTATACCACAGCAGTTGCTTTGCTACAGGATGATGCATGGTCTGACACGGGAGAGGATTCTTCCTATGACGAAACCTGGGCTCTCTACCTCAAAGCCGCTGATTGTGCCCTGTATCTAGGGCACCATGCTGGGGTTTTCACATATATAGATGAGGTTTTGAAACATGGCCGCACTCCCTTCGACAAGGCGCCAGCCCATGTCATTAGCTCACGGGTTCTTTCTCAGATCGGCAACTCTGATCAAGCCTTGGCTTCGTTGAAAAGCTGCGTCAATGCACTGGGCGTGTCTCTAGATGCAGAGCCGTCTTTCGAAAAGTGTACTCGAGACCTAGAAGCTCTAGAGAAGCGCCTTGATGGCATGGATTTCGCAGACATTGTCAATTCTCCCCAAGCAGAAACTGTTACATTGCCAAGGGTTGGGGCTGTTTTAGTCGAGGCTCTTGTTGCGGCGTGGTGGAGTGATCCATTAACGCTCTACAACTTAGCACTAGTAACGGTTGAAATGTATTTCACATGTGGCTTCTTCCCCCAAGCTGGTGCTGCCTTTGTTTTCCTTGGTATGATTGCGATTACCAATGAGGAAAAGATTGAACTGGGTGTCAGACTTGGTGACATTGGAACAGCCTTGCTTTCTCGCGCTGACCCCGAGGACCCGTTGGCCAACCGTGGCTGGACAATGTATTACGAGTTTATTAGCCATCTCAAAGAGCCTCTTTCATTAGCCAACAGCCAGATTGAGCGCATAATTTTGTCCGAGGTTGGCGATGGGAACTTTGTTGCCAAGTTGCTGGGATCTGGGCTTGCAGCAATGACCAAGCTTTCAACTGGCGAGAGTTGTGGCAAGTTGGAGGCTTGGTGTAATTATTGCTGCGAGGACATGACCGGATGGGAGCAAGACACTCGTGGGGGAACTCTACTTTTGGCTATCCGCCAAACTGTTCGCGCTTTGCAGGGGAAAACTATGACCTCTGATCCTTTAGAGATTCTCAGTGATCAAGACCATACCATGTCGACTTACAAGCAATGGCTAAAGAAAACTGGTCCAAATGGTGGCCGATCACTGATTATCTACGAAACATTCGAGCTTTATGCCTTGGTCACATATGGCTATTTCAAGCAGGCCGTTGAAGTTGGAAAGCGGTGTGTAGAAAACATTGACATGCTGTGGTCTATTAGGAGCAACCGCCAATCTTTGTTGTTATACTCCTGGGCTCTGACGGCCACGACGCTGGAAAGGGTTCACGATAAGTCAAACTCAGACGCCCTTACCACCGAGCAGCTTAAGGATTCTGTGGACTCTGCAATCGCAGAAGTTGAGAAGGCTACTAGTCGCATTAAGCTTTTGACAGCAGTTTCTGATCTAAACTACAAGCACTGGATATCATACATGGGCGGCTTTGTCAAGGAGTTACAAGGCTCTTTTGGCGATGCCGTTCGTCTCTACGAGGCTGGTATAGCACATTCCATCGATTATAACTTCCCTATCGAAGAAGCTATGGGCCAAGTTTTCATGTGTAGCCTTCTTGCTAGACGCGAAGCGCCTTGGCTCGCTAGCCGCTGTCTCCAGGAAAGCGCTTCCCTGTACCGTAATACTGGCGCGTTTGGTGTTGCAGAATACCTAGAATCTTCTTTCCAGGGACGGGTTCCACAACGAGCTCGCAAATCACGAACTGTCGATATGGGTGTTCAGACTGAGGGATACATAACTCATTCCCGCGTCAATGCTAGCTACAATGACAATGACGCTCGCGAAAGCAGATACCACAGTGACCCGTACACCCGAGGTGCTAATCAACGAACACACTCGATTATGAACAACCCCTCAATACATCGGACAACAGAAAATGATAATGATTCCTCGGAAAACCGCATTATATCCCTTGAGAAGAAATGGCGAGCCCAGAACAAAGACTCGGAGAGTAGGTCTGTTTTATCCGAGCTAGATATCATCGATCTTCAGGCCATCCTACACTTTTCTCAGATCATCTCGTCTGCTCTTCAAGTTGATGTACTTCTAAAGACTATGTGTGATGTTATTCTGCAAACCTGCGGGTCAGCAACCCTTGTTGGAATCATCACCAAGGATCCCACTGATGATAGCTGGGTTCTGGCTGCTAGTGGCTCCCCGGAAAAGGGGGCATCGGCCCATATACCCGGCCTTTCTCTCGACTTGACCAACTACATGGCTGAAAACGTTATCTACTACTGCACGCGCTTTAGAGAATCTGTCTTTGTACAAGATATCACTACCGAGGAGCGCTTCGGAAACCTAAACCAAGATTGGATCGATCTTAATCCCAACGGCAAGGCCATCATTGCTATTCCAATTCAAGATGTTGAGTCACACATGCAAGGTGTTTTGTATGTTGAAGGCGACCCAAGCTCGTTCACCGACCGCAATTTTACCGTTCTAGGACTCCTTGTCAACCAAATTTCCATCAGTTATAGCAATGCGCAATACATGAAGGCTCTCGAAAAGGCATCTGCTGAGACCATTTCCGCTGCTGGAGTTCAGAAGAGGGCCCTGGAAAAAGCACGTGCAGCTGAACAAAAGGCCCGTGATGCAGAATCCAAGGCTAAGCGTGCGGAAGAGGAAGCTGTGCGTAATGTCAAGCTAGCTGAAGACGCTGCCCGGGCCAAGTCCTCATTCCTTGCCAACGTTTCCCACGAACTGAGAACGCCTTTGAACGGTGTAATTGGGAATGCCGATCTTCTCTCGCGAGGTGACCTAGATGCTGAACAACAGGAGATTGCAGAGTCTATCCGAGTTTCGGCCGATTTGTTGCTCGTTGTTATTAACGACCTGCTTGACTTTTCCCGAATCGAGGCTGAGAAGATGCAGCTGCATATTCAAGAGTTTACTCCATATGTACTTCTCAGTGAGATCATCCGTGCTGCTCGTTTCACGTATAAGGACCGCTACAGGAACAACCAAGTTACAATTGTTGAAGATATTCAGCTGCCTCGCAGCCTGAATGTCATGGGTGATCCTATCAGACTTCACCAAGTTCTTGGTAATCTTGTTAGCAACAGTGCCAAATTCACGGACAAAGGATCTATCACGATTGGTGCCAAAATTGTATCCGAGACACCCACGAGCTGTGTTCTTGACTTTTGGGTGGTTGATACCGGGATGGGTATCGAAAAGGAAGTTCTGCCTCAGCTCTTCCAGCCCTTCAGTCAGGCTGATAATAGCACATCTCGTGCACATGGGGGCAGTGGGCTTGGTCTTAGCATCTGCAAAAGCCTCGTTCAGACTGTCATGGGCGGCAAAATATCGCTTACAAGTGAGCACATGAAAGGCACTGAGGTCCGCTTTAGAATTGAGTTCGAAAAATTCATCGGTCCGTCGGCCGTTGCGCCTCCGGAGTCTGCAACACCGGCTGGCTTAGCCTCACCTCCCACGACATCCCTGTGTCCTATAGTCTCGTCATCGGCAACTCATATCCAGCCCATTGTTGAATCTCCTAAAGTTGAGATGCTGCCATCACCTGACGAAAATTCCTTCCCCAAGCCAAATCCGGCAGTGCCTGGTGCGACCCCCACTCGAGTCTTAACTACTGAGATCCGGGTCTGTGTAGCTGAGGACAACGCTATCAACCGTCGAATTGCCGTGCAATTTCTCAGACGCTTAGGATACGTGTATATTGACACATACGAAAATGGGCAACTAGCTATTGATGGTCTCCAACGAATGGCTAGCAGCCAAACCCCTTACCACCTTGTGCTCATGGATGTGCAAATGCCTGTCCTGGACGGTTACTCTGCTACCAAGAAGATACGGCTGGACCCGACACCAGAAATCCGAGATGTCCTGATTATTGCCATGACGGCCTCGGCCATTCATGGAGATCGTGAAAAGTGTCTCGAGGCCGGCATGAACGACTATCTTGCTAAACCAGTTAAGTCAGAGGTGCTGAAAAACAAGATTGACGCGTACTTCAGAGTATCTGATCATCGTGTGTCGAAACGGCTCCCCACTCGGACAGCCAGGTCTTGATTCCATTAGAAATACAAGCTGCCTAGCTTCTTCTCTTTCTTCCTCTTCCTATTTCCTTTTAAGGTGTTGTTTTCTATTGAAAACGGCGATGGGTTGTGGCCTATTGTTTTATCTGCTCTTGTTTCACTTCTGTTTGCCTTGTCTCCTGCACACATCTTGCTATACACCGCAGCAATTTGTGCCATCTTCTGATGAAAAGCCATGCTAGCTGGGCGGGCTACACTTTCCGTGTTTGTTGTTCTCATCCTATTTATTGTCTACTGCTGCGTCTGCTATGGTTTAGCTTGGTTGTCTGTGACATTCCGGCTCTTAGCTTTCGTTTCTTACTGTTTCTGTTCCTCTTCTGCTTCGCGTCATTTTGAAGGGGGCTGCTTTTTGCTGGGTGAGGTTGTAAAATTGGGGCAAATGTGTTTGAGGATATTTTGCATCTTGTTGATAGATTTCACGTCCTCATATGTATTTGTGCTGTGCTCGCGCTTTCTTTTCTTTCTCTTTCCCTTTCCCTTTCTTTTTGCCTTTTCCTTTTCCTTCTCTCATTTTTCTCTTATCTAGCTATTTCTTAGTTCTACTTAGACTACACAGACGCACTGAATCACGGCTCATGCTTACTGAAACTCAAAGACCAAACATTACTATGCACAATATATACCAACTTGATGATTACGAATAATTTGTCGCGCCAGATGTAGAACAAGCCACAGGCTACGGTACAGGACCGCAGACGAGTCTTGTCATAATATTCCTCAAAAAGGAGCTGGGGGGGGGGGGAGCTCCGATTCGCTTGTTTTGGTCCTGGGTAGCGGCATTGGCCTGTACATGGCCACATCTGAGTATGGACACCATAATCTCTCGTCGGGTCATATGTTGTACACACATATAAATATACATATGAATAGATGCAATGTGCATGTACTTGCATATGTAATGTCGCATAGGGCGCATTTTCGTGCATGTGGTCCTATGCACACGCCCCTCCCCTTCACCAAATCAGAGCTAGACGACGAAGAGAGGAAGAAGAGCCAACAAACAACACAGACAGGACAGACAGGACAGAAACAGAGACAGAGACGACGAGACAAAAAAGGTCGGGCGCAGCAAAGCAAGGAGCTGCAAAGCTGTGAAGTGGAGAACGAAAAGCCCGAGCCTCCTTACTAAGCTATCCAGGAATAGCCATATATGCTCATGCAGTCGGTCTCTTCCAGCAGCCGGTCAATCTCCCATCTCTTTGTGACCTATAGCAGACAGCATTCAAGACCACGTTCCCATGGTACTTTTTTCCTGCCTTGCTTTCCCTTGCTTCTTGCATTACCTTACTTTGTTTGGTCAACATGCAGCTCAGCTCGACTCAGCTGAGGTCAAGCTCATGACTTGACAAAAGTAGCGGTAGCTCAACAGGAGAAAATAGAGGCCGTAGTGGCCCGCAAAGCGGCAAGTAGAGAGAAGTAACAACAGCAGCAGGTTTACATGTAGACTTTAGACTTTGACGTAGAAGCAAGAAGGGTTGAGGTAATTTCAAGACTAGGGTTAATGGGGGGGGGGGGGATAGAAAGTGTCTGGGGACCAAGAAGAAAGCTCCAGGGCAGATGGAAATATCTCAGAAGAAAGATAGAATACTCGCAGCAGGGACGGGAAAGGACATGCTGGCGTCTACTTACAGCTTATGTTCTAGACCATTTCGAAACCCGTGGGGCCATAAATGGTGATATGAGGACACAGCTTGCGATAGGGCAGCAAGCAAGCCAGTAGAGTAGCAGTGGCTTGAGTAAAGGGCTGGCCAGGACTGTATAATATAGGACAATAAGTAGCAGCCTTGTCAGGTTGTATCTGCAAGTTTGCCAGTCTATGTGTGCGCCCAAGCATATTGATTGGCTAGTGCTTAGGAGTGGTTTGTTTCGCTGCGAAAAACAAAACAAAAAGAAAACCAGCAGCAGGCACGGAAAAGGAGCAAGACAGCGAGCTTTCCCGCCACATCACAGGCCTCTCATAATTTCCCACCAGTCATATCATCTTACCATTTGCACATCATCTATTGCGAGGCCGACTGATGCGGCCCGTGTTGGGCCTTGGGAGCTTGCCTGCCGCTGCTCTTCTCTTTGCGGTTGTTTGCCATTCCTTTGGGGGACTTGACTTGGTCTTTGGTCTTGGTCGTCAGGAAGGAGAGAAAGGGATAGAAAGAGAGAGGGGGGGGGGGGAGCGAGAGAGAGAGAGAGAGGAAGGCATGGGTTCACCTCTTTCTGTTTCTTATTTGCAGCCACAGACCCGAGAGTCAAGGCTCCAGATCTCGGCCAGCATTCCAAGACACAAAGTACAACACAGAAAATCGGGCAAACGACACAACCAAGTGCAAAGCTAAGAAGGGCAGAAAGGAGTACAAGATGTGAGGAAGGGTTGTTTCTCAGGATATGCAATTACATACACGGGCCGATGTTGCTCTATTAGAACAATCATACGCACATCTTATTCGTTGGCCCCCATGCCTTCCTCCAACAGGAACTGTTGCTACATTATCTCTTTCTGTTGTTTTTTTTCATGAGAAGCATAAAAAGAAATATTCAAGGAGGAAAAGCAGAGGAAAGCGCACCACCCCTGCTGAAGCTTCTAGAGGAGGGGGGGGGAGAGGAGAGGAGAGGAGAGGAGAGAGGAGAGAGGAGAGAGGAGGGAGGAGGGAGGAGGGAGGAGGGAGGAGAGAACGAGAGCACGAGAGAACGAGGTTCTTTGTTTTATTCCGGTTTGGGTAGGTAAAACCCGACCTATGGCTTCTTTTCTCTCCAAGTAGTAGCATCCTAGTTGGTTGGCACAGCAGGTACAAAGACAAGAGCGACAACAAAGGCTCTCGTTTGTTGGCTATCAGCCATTTACTACTCGGACTGCAGTGCAGCATGGCTGTCTGCCCAAAGTCCACTATGATGGGCGTTGAGGGATTTTGGGCCTCCAATTTCAGCCAGGTAATATCCAACTTTCCTTCTTTCCTTCCTGCCCTCCTGCCCTCCTGCCCTCCTGCCCTCCTGCCCTCCTGCCCTCCTGCCTTCCTGCCTTCCTGCCCTCCTCTTGCCCTCCTGCCTTCCTGCCTTCCTGCCCTCCTCTTGCCCTCCTGCCTTCTTGTCCACCCTGCTCGGCGGCCTCATCCAACCAGAAAAAAAGCCATACGCCTTGAATCTTGAGACTTGAGACTGGGGCATGACGCTGAGGAGGCGTTCGTGGCACGGCGTACGTGCGTGCTGCAGCACATGTGCGTAGAAATGTGGAGATATTGTTGGTCTTTATGTCGTGACTAGCAACCAACTGCATACAAATGTAAAGCCCCCTCATCCATCTCCACCAACTTATCCTCATCCGTTCCACCGAGATTACCCCACGGCTTCTTTTGGTCAATCCGTGCTTCTTTCTGGTCAAAGACACGGGTTTTCTCTTCTTCTTGTTCCTTATTCTTCGCGCTAAGTGTTCCCCTCAGTTGATACTGTCTTGATCTGGTCTTACAAATCATGTGTTTTTATGCTTTGTTCCAAAAGGTTTAAATTCCGGGGCTATTACCTCTCCAACTACCTAGCCTACATTCAAACTAGAGATAGCGCAGTAGAAATAGACAAATAAATAGCATATGTAATCCCTTTTGGTGTCTTCGTTCAAGTTGCCAACTACAACCCAAATACGCACAGCATAACACAACGCGACAACACCCCATTCTTGCCGGTAAAACAGAAGACTCCCTCGTTCATATCTTCCAACCGTTCAGCCCACCCCATCTCAATCCAGCCAGCCCCTCTCTATTTTCCTCCAAGGCCTACCCTACCGCCCAGCATGTCCGGCACCGGCACCTTCAGCGTGAGCTTCACCTACGTCAACGACCCCAAGGCTTTGTTTGACTTGGATTACTACCTCGAAACCCACATGCCACTGGTGGAAAGCAAATGGAAAGAATTCGGCTTTTTAGGCTACAAGGTTGTCCAGTATGACACCTCCGATCCGGACAACCAGCCCCCGCTGCGCGTTGTATGCATCAGCACTTGGAAGGATGAAGCTAGCTGGAAGAACGCACTTGTCCAGCCCTGTACTGCTGTTGTTATAGACGATGTGTCCAACTTTTCTTCAACCCCCGTCAAGCCCTACACAGGAATCTTGTATTGAGTTGGTCTTTGGAGATAGCCCAAAACTGTTGAATAGGCAAGTTTTGCCCTACATTTTCTACTGGGCTGGCTGGCTCCCTCTGCTAGTAACTCGGCTTTCCCTGCTCACCAGCTTGTGACGTCATATCAATCAATTGGAATGACGATGGATCTAGAGGATGAAAGACTTTGTCCGTGTATGCCATAGTAATGCAGTGTTGCTCGTAAACACACATTGCACAAGCTATTAATAACATCATCAAAGACATCCGGAGAAACAAAAAGCACACCCCCTGTCTGTTAAACGATGGATCAACCAATAGTTAACCAATTATAAGAGACAAATAATTACATTCAAAATCTATGAGTATGCTGATTATACTGTCATGCATTTAGTTCGAGAGTTGACTCTGATTGACTTGTAGCCCATCAGCCAGCAACGATGATACAGTGTGGCTGCCATTGCCATTATTACTTCCAGCTTGCCGTGCGTCCGGGATTCTTGGTTCAGAGGGGGTCGGTGTTGGCCCTGAGTGTGATCTTGAAGGCGGTCGCGACTGCAGCTGGCTCTGCGACTGGGACTTTGGTTGTGTCTGTGGCGCAAAATTCATACGATCCGTACCTGGTCCTGGGCCCATGATTTCGGCGCCACCACTACTATTTCCACTGGTGTCACGTGCTGTGATTGACTCGCTTCTTTGTTTGATATGCCCCTGGTTGCTTTGGCTTGAACGTTGGCGTGAGCCAGAGCCTCCTCCAGCGTAGGAGTAGTTGCCATTCATAAAACCCGAACTGCGGCCAGACGACGGAAGATTAAATAGTGGCGGAGAACGGGTCTCAGATGGCGGACCCGAGGCCTTACGCTTCTTGGGAGAATCGGCTGAATAGTAGCCAGACACAGGCTTGGTTAGCCTTCCGGACCAAAAACAAACAGCTAATAACGGTGTGTGTGTGTGTGTATGTGCGAGGGGGGGGGGGGGGGGGGGGGGGGGGGGGGAGGATGGGGGGACAGGAGGGGAGCTTAAGGGAAGGAAGCAGCAAGGTTGGATGTTTTGTTTTCTTTTTCATTTAATGCGCTTCACTTTGAAGGAGGAATACATTGACGAACCGGATGGTGCAGAGGACTGGGCCGAGGCAGTGTTGTTAACAGTCTGCGTCTGAGTTGATGGTGGCTGCCAGTGGTGAAAGTAGATTCCAGACTGTGGCTCGGGGCCTGTCTGATGAGCAAACGAATAGCCCGATACATTGGGTGTGTTGGTCCCAGAGGCATGTACTGCGGACATTGGTCGCGTGGCAGATATCGACCCTCCTCCTCCTATGCTAGACCGAACAGCTGGAGACCCAGGATGTACAAAGCCATGAGTAGGTTGCATAGGGTTTGGAGTGCCGGTAGATGTTGAGTGAGGCTGGGACTCTCGCCGTCTACCGGGTGATGTTGGTGCTTGAGGGCCATGGTGCTGATGGTGCGACAAAATAGCTTGTTCAGCCCATTCCATAGCTCCAGCAGGTAGAGTGATGCCACCCATTCCTGCAAAGACAAGGGGAATCATGGTTGGTGGGATCCCACCACTGAGAGAAGTCCGCAAGATTTCCAGCTCTATTTGCCGCTGTTCATATCGCAGTGTTCCCTGACGAGTCTTTTCCTCCTCCTGCCTTCGCTTCTCTTCTTCAGTCTTTGCTAACAACCAGCCTTTCATTGACTCATCTGAGTCTTGCCATCGAGGGGGAGGCGCCGGAAGGGCGCCAAGGCTTTGATCGCATGGTCGAGTCATTGAACGAGAGTAATGATGGGAGATGCCAGGTTGAGAGCCGGCCGGGGGAGGCGCCGATGCTGAACCCTGGGTGATGGCATGAGGGGGGGGTTGATGAGGCTGCTGGGGAAGCGGTTGCTGCGAATGCGGCAAAATTGATTGAGACTGGGGATTTCGATACTGCGAAGTATCGTGTCCTTGATGGTGGTGCTGGGACGGAGCTAGGGGAGATGGCAAATGCTGCGATTGCTGGGGGCCATGTTGTACATTCTGGGCAGGGTGTTGATGGGGAGGTCTTTGGTGAGAGGCTTGAGGTGGTGGGGGAGGAGGAGGAGGAGGAGGAGGAGGCTGTTGTTGTTGTTGCTGATGCTGCTGATGCTGCTGTGGTTGCTGTATTGGGTGTTGTGACTGCTGTTGCAAGCCTATTGATGATGGATGAGGCAGTCTTCCCTGAGATGCAGATATAGGTGGTTGTCCATAGGGACTATCAAGTCGTTGGGGGGTTGACATGATGTGGTATGAGTCTCGCTGTGAAGAGGATGGCGGTGATGGTCGAGTAGTTGCTGGTGGTGTAGGGAGATCATGGGTTTCGCGGTAGCTAAAGGAAGCTTGGTGCTTGGATGTGGGCATGGTGTTTGAACTGAGCTATGGCAGACAGAGAGCAACCAATAGACCAATGGGAAAGGCAGGGCAGCCAATCGCACAGTGGCACAGTGATAGAGTGGTAAGGTAATTTTCTGGGAAGAGGCAAAGAAGACAAAATATGCAAGAAACAACTCAAAGAAATAACAATGCAGTGAGGATGTGATGTAACGGTAAAGCTAAAGACGAAGTCAGTGGATGGGAGCCCTGTTTCGACAAAGTCAAAGCATATGGGGCTCTCGCAATATTAAAGAGGAAAAAATAAAAAGGTATTTTGTGAGGTTTACCGAGAGGAAAAAGAAAGCAAAGACCAGGCGGCAAGGAAAAAGCGCAAGCTTGGGGAAAGGGACCTGGGCTAATGGTGGTGTATATATAAGTAGGGTGGGCGAGAGCTTGTGAGCTGTCTCTCTGTCTGGGAGGAAAAGAAAGCAGGCAAAAAGGGAAGCCCTGACAATGATAGAACAACAAGGAACAGCATGAAGACGTATTTGGAACAGTCTAGAGCTAGAGTTTGAATTCGGCAGTTTTTAGTCTTATTCTTTGGCAACAGACTTGAAACATGGAATCGTGGTGGTTGAGTTGAGGGTTGAGGGCTAAAGTTGGGAAGAGGAGAGGAAGACATGCATGTAGGTTAAGTTCCAGTTGCCAATGCCAGTCAGAAAGTAGAAGGCGGCGAGGTTTTTTTTTTTTCTTTTTTCTTTTTTCTTTTTCTTTGAATGTTCTTTGACGAAGGGGAGGGGTGTATGGGAAGATGGAGGGGGTACAGAGGAAGAAAAGCCTAGCTTAAATACCCTAGGATAAACAGG
Source organism: Ceratocystis variospora (assembly GCA_038407165.1). NCBI lineage: Eukaryota > Fungi > Ascomycota > Sordariomycetes > Microascales > Ceratocystidaceae > Ceratocystis > Ceratocystis variospora. Next base: position 42,743 of record JAXHKN010000146.1, read on the forward strand.
ACAGACAGGATGTGTGATGAAGAAAAACGTGTGTGAAGCCGCCCAAGTCCGAAGAAAGAAGCAGCAGGATCAGGAAAGAAGCGTTTACTATGATGATGTGATTGTGATGAGTACGACAGATCGCCACATGTAAGCAACAACATACCGGGGATGGGGATATGTACGCTGCGTATTCCCGTTGCTATCGAGAGCGTTTGATTGAGGGCAAAGGAGCTCTTTTGTTTTATAGACAGCCAACTATCTAGCTCCCTCACTTTGGTTGAGTTGGCTAGGGAGGGAGAGGGAGTGGGGGACGAAGATCTAAGGTCTAGAACTCTCACAGACGGAGTGAAAAGTCTGTTTTTTTGCTGTTGCTAGTAGTCAGCACCCTTGTTATATAGTCCACTCGGACCAAGTCCAGTTACAAGGGGACTTACTAACGGCCTGGCAGGATTTCCCGTTTTGCGCTATTCTGTCATCACTTTTACCTTCTTTTTCCTTGACCAGGATCTTTGAGCCAGGGTAGAGGGGTGTTTTTTGTGAGGCGTATGTAGTGTATGGATTTATAGCAAAATGAATGGGATGGGGGTGCCTGGATATTTATTTGTTCATTGAGAGCGAGAATAACATGGGTAATAATCAAAGAAGGAAGAGGGGCTAAGTCGGGGGATGGGAACGAGAAGGGAGGGACAAAGAGCTGTTACTGCTGCTGTTGCTGCTTAGGCAGGGGTAGAGGTTTTAAGAGAAAGCCAAGGGGATGAATGAATAGCAGAGAGCAGAGGATAAAGAGGGTGCGTTTTGATTGCGGATAAGGCGAGAGTAGTTATTGGATAATGACTTGAAGAATGCCGAGAAGGCCAACATCTCATGAATGCGGGAACGGAAAGACAAAGAGACAAAGCAATAATGAGACGAACAGACGGACATACTGGTGTTCTGGAGTATCTATCCCTGGCTGGGCCCAAGCAAACGGGCCAAATTCAAGAGCGGAAGAGACGAGGCGAGGCGCCTAGAAGATGGGGCGCGGAAGGAAGAGGAAAAAAAAAAAAAAAAAAAAAAAAAAAAGAAAGA
>JAXHKN010000147.1:0-51931 GCA_038407165.1 Ceratocystis variospora
AGTAAATATCCACACCAAACTAAATTTAATTTGAAAAAAAGGGGGGGGGGGGGGGGGAGGCTACAAGCTTCAGAGATCAAGGCTTGATATCGGTGTTGCGCTTCAACAAAAAGTCCCCAATTTACACAAGTACCTGAACTCCGTGATTCCATCATTTGCCATCCATCTGCCGTATAGCAAGGACAGGACACCGCTGAAAGGGATGGAGGGAGGGGGACTTTAGGGTAGAAGAAGGCCATATTAGAAGTGGAGTGGGGAGGGGAGGGGGCCGGGCTGTAATATTTTCGAAGCACGGAGCATATATAGCACATAGTGGTTTTACGGTACCCTTAATTAGGAATAAAATGAAGTCATATTCTGCGCTGTTTCGCCGAGTTTCTGCAGCGAACGGCCTCACAGCCAGGTCGGCTGTGATTTAAGCAGGCAGACTCCTTTTTCCCTTTTCAGCCGGCTCGCAGTATGAGAGGCGACAAGGCCTGGCCTGTACATATAGCTATGGACCTTGATGTGTGCCAGAAAGTAGTAACAAACCATGTTTGCAAGCAAAAGTAAGGGAGTAAAGCCCACTACTACACGCCGGCTGCGAGACAATGCTTGGCAGACTGTACGTCTCAGACCAAACAAATCCAACCAACCATAAGCCAAGGGCATGAAGCAGAATAGCGCACATATACACACACAAACGACATACCACATACAAAGAGGCGTGCTAGAGGCAAAAGTCCTTAACCTCTTTACACAGCCCAAAACAAACCGTACCGTAGAATTCTCCTATGGCTGATGGGGAAAAGCTTGGTCCTTTGCCGAAGAGGCGCTAAAGAGCTTAGCCTTGCTGTTTGTCTTGCATCTGAGGGACAGGCAGGAGGGGCTTGAAGGCTTTGCAGTTTTGCAGAGGTGTCGGCTGGCTACCCCTTGGAAGAAGCTTTGTGTCAGTAGTAAAATAGAGAATGGCTCGGGATGGAAGCGTTTAGAAATTCGAGATTAACTGGTAGGTAGGTTAAGCTAAAGCCGGCTACCGCTAGTTTTCAAGATGGCGTCTGTGAATGAAGCTCTGTGCCACGGTGATGTAAAAGGAACGAAAAAAAAAAAAAAAAAAAAAAAAAAGGACTTGTAAAGATAAGTCAAGGGCTTGTTTTAACACTCTGTGCTGATAACCCTACAAACCCTATAAAAGAACACAACAAGGCCTATATCAATATCACAACCATTCACGCTCCTCTGGTCCTGATGCGCCGTAGATAGACAGATGAACAACGAGCTTACAAAGACGAGCGAGAATCACATAAAGATGAACAGCTCAGGATCATCCGGTGATATGATATGATATGAGGAGCAGCAACACAGTACCAAGGTCTATGGGGTCATCTTCATGATACAAGATACGAGGAGAGCAGAGGTGTGGTGAAATGGACGTCATGGTATATCATGGACCAGACTAGACGAGTGGATGATCTTGCATCCTCACACATCTGCCCCCCAAAGATCAAAACAAGCTAGGTAGAAGCGCTAAAGGAGCAAAACACGCGATGATAAGGTGGAAACAAAAGAGGCCGGTTTCATGAAGGATTATCAAGCCTACCACAAGTCTGAAGCATGAAAGAGACAGATACCTACGAGCATGCAGAGTTAGAGACGTCAAGAAATGGCCGAGCAGTGGAAGTGGAAGCACTCGGAGAGTGGGAGTAGTAGTAGGAAGTAGGGTATGCACATTAATGCTTGCAAGTAAACTCCAGAAGACGGGTAGTGTTTTGTGGCTTTTTGTTTCTGACTAGGGGACGGACACATCGCCCGAGAATGTGCCTAGGATGCCGGAGACTTTTCTCTCAGATAGACGCTGCAAGCGACGGGCGGGGGGGGGAGGGGGGGGAAGGTAAGAAAGGTAAGAAGAGGGGGAGGGGGAGTTTTAGCGTGTAAGAGGAGGCATGCAACACAAGATGGCATATTTATTTCTCCTGGCTCTTATTCACGATCAAGCTTTTTTGTTCTCTTGCTTGCTTGGTGTTTAGCGTTGCGCTCAGACATAGACATAGAGACAGGCTTCATACACTTTGTATGTCTTGATCCTCTGCAACCGTTTAAGCAAAGCAGATTTAAAGCAGACCTAAAGCAAGGCTAAACAAGGCCAGGCAAAACACAACGGGACCGCAACCATACACATACAGAAAAGCAAGCAAGGCAATACAAGGTAGATAGATACTCTCGGCACTAGACGCAGGAGGTTACATGCGTTATGTTATGGTGTTGCATGCATGCACCCGGGCCTGTGACCCTTGAACTTGGTGCTGTTTGACCCTTCCCCTTCCCCTCCTTGCCATGTCGATGATAGGCCATGTTTGGTTTTGACTTTTTTGCTCCTTCATGGCAAGATGGGTTGCGAGTTTGGTCTAGGACCAAGCCATGCCAGTCAGGAAAGTAGATTGTTGATGCAGGCGTCAAGCAAGCCAGCTTGGCCCCTTTACTAGCTGGTATTGTTTGGCGGCTGAGGATGTGTCAGAAGTAGCCTGAAGAGGCCAAAGAGGGTGGCAGTCGGAGTATACCATGGGAAGGCTTGTGTGAGAGAAATATGGAGGGGCGGTTGACTAAAGCGTTGAACGCTATTTCTGGGTGTATAATACGCTGGATAGAATCGGGCTGGGTTAGCCCATCTATATGGCCCGCAACCTATTTGCATAGAAACGCAATACCAAGCAAAGGCAACAGGACAAGGCGAGGCAGCCGTTTAGCCTTGGTACTTGATACCGGCCCGGAACCTGATGAGGTGTGAGAGGCTCCGTAGTCTAGCCCAAGTCCTCTGCGACCTGCGTTGTGACCTGTCTGGTGTTGTCTTGTGTATGTGCAAACCACCAATCAAAGCTAGTCAACTCTAAACACAGACAGCAGCTAAACATCCGGTCATAGTCACGTTTGGTGGATTTGAAACTAGTAATTCTTTCTCAATTTTCCATTCTTGACGTAAAATGGAAAAGCGAGGGGAAGAGAGCAGGGGGGGGAGGTCGAGCAGACCCTGGCAGGGACTGAGAGACAAGAGAGGGAAGAGAGGGAAGCTATGTGTGGTCACTATGAGGATAGCGAGCATTGTCAAGGAGAGCGAGAGGCTGCACTAACAAAAGCTTCTCATGTTTTTTCCACTCGTTTTTTCTTTCTCCCAAGCTAAAAGTGGCGTAGCTTCAAAATGACAGACTAGGAATAATAAAAGAAACATTTATATTTTATATTTTATATTCCACACATTTATTATTTTTCCTTCGCACGCCCCCCCCCTTTCGAGCTTCATGGGGCCTTTTCGTAGGGAGGGTAATTAATTGTAGAGAGGAGTAGAGAGGAGGAAATACCAAGACCCCCCTTCTCACTCTGAAGATATGTGAACACCACTATAAAGCTAGTCCCTACGACTTGAGATATAGGCTGAGATTAAGTGAGTGATAAGAAAAGGATGGATGGCTGTGAGATTGTACATTTTTAGCTTAGAGGATTGAGAGGCTGCTGTAGTGCGTAGTCGCTGAGTAGCTTAATAACTGCGATAGCTGTGGTAGTTCTCAGTGTTAGTGACAGACACAAGGCCATGACGATGATGGGTCTTCTTCGTAAGGGCTCATCATCCACAAAGATGCTGGTTATCGTCCCCTCAATTCAGTCTACTGTGAAGTCGTGAAATCCACAAGAAACACTTTGGCTGCTTAGATCAACTAGGAAACAGAGGAGGGAGGGGGGGGCGTGCTGTAAAGAGGAGAAGGAGGACGTAGAATGGGGAGGGGGGGGCGTGCTGTAAAGAGGAGAAGGAGGACGTAGAATGGGGAGGGGGGGAGGGGTTGTTAAGTGATAGAGGTGTATATAAGTAGGCGTAAATTGTAAATATACACACCCCCTTATTTCTACACCTGGCCCCTGTCTGCTTTCTTTTCCTCTTCCTCTTGCAACCGATGAGGTTAATACCAGAGAAGAACGAAGGAGCAAAGGGACAAAGTATAAGCCTTGTAAAAAAAAGAGAAAAATTAAGACTTTTGTTTATTGTCCTCCGCCATCAAAGCCTTGGAGAGAGAGACTTTCTACTATGATGGGAAAACTCCTCGTCTTTGTTATATAGCCCGGCTCGTCCCCAGCTTCTTGGAATGTCTTTACTTGAATCTCGTTCATCATCACCATCAACAAAAGCATCTCATCACTCTCCACCAATCTCCTCTCACAATATAATATATTCCAGCCGGCTCTCTGGTCTTCTCACTTGTGTTTCCTCAACAATCCAACTTACTGTTTCTTTATTCTTTATTCCCTTTGCTCTCCTAGCAATTTGTCCCGTCTTAATCTGAGTTGCTCGTTCTGACTATCTACGAATTGAACTCTCCCCCCCCCAGGCCTTTTTTATTTCCTTACTCTTACTATATTAATCTATCTACCTGCCTACCCCCCCCTCCCCTCCCCTCTTACCATTTATCTTCGGCCTGTATTAAACTTGCATTATAAGACTTGCCGTTCTCTGCTCTAGCAACACAACAATTTCTACATCGGATATATATTTATTATATCTGGGACTACTTAATAAGCTCTGTCTGCTCTCCTATCATCCTCACCACACTTATCCATACACATACATATATATCGGCTTTCCTCCCACTCCCACCTATAACCACATCAAAACTTACCTTCAACTCTCACAATGAACTCCGTTCTGCCAATGCCCTACTCTGCCTCTTCCAACATGGCCTACGCCAACTCGCGCTACGGCTACATGCAGCCTCCCCCTTCGCCTCCCGCAGATGATTCTACCAAGTGCTCTCTGCCATCTATCTCGAACCTCCTTGGCCTCGCTGATGCAGGCTCACCCATCAGTGACTCGTCGTCTCATGGTAAGGCGTCCTCCTTTGCTCTGTGATTCTTTCTTCTGTGCTGTTTGTTTTCTAACCCGTCCACTTTAGCTGGCTCTCCGGCTCCCCCCTCTCGCACCGAGTCTCGGTCATCGTCTGTGCAGTTTTCCTATGCTGGCAAGTCGATGCCTCCCACGCCTCCTATGGTCCCCGAGCCGTCTTTCGACGCGTACCACCCCGGACGTTCCCACCAGCACCATCACTCGGTGAGCAGCGTCTCTTCTAGCTCTGGCTACTACTATGAGACCACCCCCCCGCTGGAGGAATCGCGACCTGCCATGCCTAAGATGCAGCCCCAGCCCCAGATGCAGTCTGAGCACCTCTACAACACCACGCCTGCACCTGCGCAGAACTATGGCCCTACCCCCGCGCCGGCAACGGCGACTTACAGCCTGCCCCCCTTCTATCCTCCTGCTCCCGCCACCCAGACCATGCCTGGCATGTACTACCAGCGCCCTCTGCCTCAGGTAAGCCTACACCCTAATTCACCAGTCTTTGCGTCGATAAGCAGCCTGACTAACACGTATTTGCTTCAGTTCCCGCCTATCATGGCCACTCCTGGAGCCAACGTGTGGCAGCACCACCACTACATATCGCCCGCTTCGGCTGCCGCTTTCCCCCAGAGCCAGGATCGCTACATTTGCCCGACATGCAGCAAGGCCTTTTCCCGGCCATCTTCGCTGCGCATCCACATGCATTCTCACACGGGCGAGAAGCCCTTCAAGTGCGCCCACCCAGGCTGCGGAAAGGCCTTCAGCGTGCGCAGCAACATGAAGCGCCATGAACGTGGATGCCATGGCTGCGATTCCAGTGTGACTGTGCTAGCTGTGGCTCAGAGCAGAAACACGTCACCACATGCTTAAGCGACTGGCAGCCGCATGCTGGTGTTGTTTTCCTTTTTGTACATTCTGTTCTCTGTCTATTCTTTATCCTAGGTTTTTGACCTTGTTTATGTTTGGGGGACGGTGCGGGCTATTTTTTGGCTTTGGCTTCATGGACGGTACGGGACACCGGAGTACTATTTGCCTTTTTCTTGTTTGTCTGTTTTATTAGGCGCTTTGGACTTTGACTTTGACTTGTTGCTTTTGTTTGTTTGTTTGTTTCTTTCTCTGGGAGGGCAACTCGGCGTTTTGTTATGATATACGATATCTGGATTTCTTTTTCTTCTGCTTTTATCTGCTTGCTCTGGCCAAAAATCAAGGCGCTGTTTCGTTCTATTCTGAATAACAAATCTCTCTTGAAACTACCTAGTCATTTTTCGGTAAGCACATGTTGGAAGCCTATCTCAGTGAATTGCCGTGTTTCTGTTCCTTTTCCCTACTGTTTCCTGTCCCTTTTTGCTGCTTTCTGTTTTCTTGGTTTATTGTGGTAGCTTACGGACATCTGTTGCTTTGGCTTTGTCTCTGGGCAAAGGCGAAGGAGGAAGGGCGGCTTCTCTTCCTCTCCTCCTGCTTCTCCTATCTTCTTTGATTCTTCCTTCTCTCTCTTCCATCTTCTTCCCTTCCGCAGAATTTCTACCATGTTCTCTCGCTTGCTTGTTCCCATCCCCCTCTCATGGAAGCGCAACTTTGTAATCTCCGTCTTCTATGATCGCTCCCTTGGGGCATTCCATATCTTCGTCCTTTTTGCTCCTCTCATACTAGGGTCAATATCCTCTCCCCCTTCTCTCTCCGTTAAATGATGAACGGCTTCGATATCCCGGGTTTTTCCATTCCGTACCCCCGTCGCTCCTCCGTTTCTCTGTCTCCTCAGCATCCCTACATAAAGTCTCTCCTTCCCCTATGCCACTCCTCTATTCCTTTGCACATCAGATTCTCCATCCCACAAAAGAGAATCGCCCGCTTGATGCCATGTTTTCCAAGCCGTCTTCTTCCTAGCAGGTCCGCCCTTTGTTTTCCCTTACACCAATAACAAGATTACATCAAACCATGACGATCGCTATCATCATAATGGAGCCAGAATCTATGCTGTAGACTAGCCAGGTCTGCCTGCTTGCTGTACCGGTTTCCTGCCAGGGGGCGATATGAGTCTCCCTTGATGTCGAGCTATCATCCTGCTGGCTAGACAAACTAGACATTAAGCAAATATCCAAAGGGAGGTCAATAACGAAAAAAAAAAAAAAAAAAAGGTTGATCAGTTGCAGGGCCCGGCGTTCTTACGGCCGTAACAACCCTACATCCCCTAGCCTTGTCTCCCCTTCCATGCAGTTCAACGACAGGCAGGCCTGTATATTCCTCTCATCCCCGTTGGTTATCTTCTCTTCCGGCCTTCTTTTTCTAGCGCTAGAAGACAAGAAAAAGTCGTGATCGACCATTGAATAGGCAAGATATTTCGGAAACTAATAAATTGTTATCTCTTGCTGCTTGCTGCCTGCCACATAGCGCCTCCTGAGCCTCTCCAACTATTGTATTATCTGCTGCTTTATACAGATTGTCAAGCTGTTGTGTCCCTTTGCCTGCAGCAGATGAAAAGAAAGAAGCAATAGTAAAAGCAAAAAACAGGCATAAAGCCAGGGCGAGGTAGGCAAGTCGAGAAGGGAAGAAACAGGTGAGTTGGTGTGAGACATGCTGGAGAAGAGTCATGTTTCCGGGCTTCTTTATCTTGCTTGTCTGGCCTGCTAGACCCATGTTGGAACAAAGACTCCTTGCTGCTGAACAGCCTCCCTCATTCCATAGAGATGAAAAGAAAAAGCACACAACCACCTGCACTGAAATAACCCCCCCCCCCCCGCCTCCCCACCCCAGCCTCTTGCCCTCTGGCATTGAAATATTTTAGGGATATCTTGACAACTGAGACTTAAGCCGGTGTCTCTCATGCCAAAACATTATGCCTCAATCTGTATCTCTTGTTTAGCCTTCTCTCCCTTTATTCTCACTCTCCGTTGTCGTCTTTATGCTGGTACTTTAAGTGTTTACAAAGGAAGTCGCCTACAGCCGATTTCTCCTTGTTATCAGCCACAGCCGCAACAGCCGCAAGAAATGCAAGTAGAGTGTCTGTGCTTTTGCCTCTGTTTCTTGTCCCTGCTTTCTTTCTGCTATATTTTTTCTTCTCGGCTCCTGGTTTGACATGACAACTATCGCGCTTTTGCGCCAGGCGAGGATGAAACGAAGTCAAGCCATACTGGCACCTGTCAGAGCCTGTCAGCCCGTATAAGTCGGCTTAGGCAACAGCTGCCAGCGTCTGCCATACCATCGTCTATCGTATTGCTCATGGTATTTTCGTGTCCTGATTTTACATTAATCTTTCTCTCCCTTGAGCTATGCCTTTTTTTCTTTTCTTTTTCGCTGCCTGTTGTTTTATGTTTGGCCTTGATTTCAAAGCGTGCTTGTTTGAGGAGTGCCGCTTGCGTACAAGTTCCATGACAGCTTCCCAAGTTATGCGAAGCTTTGCATCACATCTCTGTTAGCCTTTTCTGCTGTTTTTTCTTTTCTTTTGCATGTTTGCCGGCTCTTCCATACGCTTCACCCGAGCATACCGACCGTAGACAAATCGTGATGAGGGCAAGGACGAAGGCGAAGGGAGAGGGTGCAAACCAAGCAACGCGAAACAGCTATGTTACTTACCCAGTCCCTGGCCAAGAGGGGGCAATAATAAGTAGGAAAAGGAAAAAAAAAAGAGAAAAAATAAAACAAAAGCACATCCTGGCCAAGGTATGGAACAGTCAGCACTAAGCCTGTCAGTCAGTCAGTCAGTCGTTGTCTGTGGTCGTATGCGCACTCGATTGTGCTTCATTTGGTCTGTCACCAAATGATGAAATATCCTCGACTCAATCACGCTCAAAACTGTAGGCCGCAAGTTCTTTGCATCTCATCACTGGGTAGATGCGCTTGTATAACACAGTGGAGCTTTTACCCTGGTGTGCTATGCCATCTATGTGTATACTACGTCCGCCTTCAAATCCCCGCACACAATCATCAACCCTCGAAAATGGGCTGATCTCATTATCCCACTATCCGTCTAGACCCTTCCTTCTTTCTAGACGGGGGGGGGGGGAAGGACAATAGGCCAACATTGTGTAATATGAATAACACAATTATGCATATGTCGTGCATAAGAAATATGTGGCTATCACTCGCGGCCCAAGTCTGGCAATCTTTGTTCTCGTCTTCGCCCCCTCTTCTGTTTTTCTATTTTGCCCTTCAAACTCCAAGAATGAAGCCTGACCTCACTCTAATACACAGGACAGGCAGCGACGATCGAGTCAATCCTCAAGACAGACATGGATGGATCTACCACGTACATACGAGGCATGTCTTGAAGAGAAGCCTTACGCTAACCCTCTCCATAGATGCCTGTTAGCGGCTACCTCGCCAAACTTTGACTGATCGAGGTTGGCTGTCTTCTGCACACACGCAACCGCAATTCAGCTGTGTGCCTCGACTACTAACTACCAGGCCGTCGAAAGCAAAGCAGGGATTAATCAAAGCTTGGACTGATACTTTGTTGCTCGGAAGTGTTTTGGCTTTTGTTGTTCATCATTTGACTTCCCTGCATGACAGGCTCAAACAGTAAGCTTCATCTTCACCCTGTCTTTGTCAGCACTGTCCTGACCAAGGAGGCAACAATCAGAGGGATTATGAGAAGGAGAGAAACTCCATCTTGGATATCTTTTGCTCTTTCTGGCAGCTTTCTTCTCTTCGAAGCCGGGACAAATTGCAGGCCCTTTTTCGTTTAAACAGAAATTTGATTGGCGCCGTTGATTGGCGAGGATCATGGCTTTTAGAGGACTGGAAGTGACAACGGAGCTGCACAGATACACCCAGATGTAGATGCAGATACCTATGTGAGCTCCACAGAGAGGGGTGGGGTTACATCTGGAGGAGAAAATCATTCCTGGGTTCCAGCCAATGGACACAATACGACAGCCACCATCTTCAAAACCCATGCTGAAGAAGGGAGGAGAAAGGTTGCTACCTGCCCCAAGGGAGCCGGGCAACTTTGAGAAGAGGGATTAAAATATGGTACTCCATCAAGTGCTCATCTGTGGTCATTCTTATTCATGCAAAAGACCTGGCTCGCGATATCCCAGACATCCCGAGCCTTCTCCTCACAGATGTAGCCCGCAGTACACACAGACAACCACTCGCGCATCTTCCCACAGTCTAGCCGCCCAGACATCGGGAGTATTCGCCGGAAAAAGACCGTCTAAACATGGGGCCATGAAACACCAACTAGCTCATCTTGCTTATTCGCCGGCCAAATTTTAGCCCATGTTTCTGTAGGCTTTTGTTTGGATTTCTCCCGTGATAAGTCTCCTGAAGAGCGCACCCCAGCAGGAGAAAGTGGGCGACTTGGGCATAGAGTAAATAAGCTGTAAAGCGTTGCTCTCTATGCTTTGAGCGGGCTCTGGACAAAGGACAATTGAAATGAAGGGACGTCGGGGCAAGAGAAAAGTCTCAATACAAAGAATGATCGACATGGATGAGGGGTGTACGGTAGTGGATTGGCGTGTTTCATGTTGCACAGGGTTCATAGAACTAGGATATCTAGTCAACAGGTTGTTGTTTGTTTGGGTTAAATCATAGACAGGGGGCGTATGCTTATTATACTCAAACCATGTTGTTCCATTTCAAGTTGATCTTTGTTAGATGTCACCCCGAGCTTGCGTCAATGGTGGTCTGGATTGAGTCTCGATAGACAAAAAGTATGGAGGAAGAGAAGCTTGCTTGCCAGGTTCTTCAGAAGAAGCCAAAGGGACGGAGGCTAGACTTTTAGCTTGTTTTTTTTTATCTTTTTATTTTTATTTTTTCTTCATATTTTTGGGCCAATTAGAGGCCCTTCATAATGAAGGGGGCGGTCGAGGAAATGTAACTGATATCGTGAGTAGGCGACTAGCCTTGAACCTGGTCCGGTGCTTAGGTCGAGGTCTGCGAGTATAGCGAGACCTTTTGACCGGCTGGGACAAGCATGATCTGGCTTGGATAGTACACCTTTACTTGACCGGCGTACATCACGGCTAGTCAGTCAAAGCGCACTTTCTAAGAGAGTGCTCTAGACCGCATGGTGATACATTTGTGCTTGGAACTGTCTGATGGGTACCTCGGAAGTGACCTTGACAATGCTAAATGTACGCATAGAATACTAAGCATGTGCTTTCAAAATCAGGATACAGCTTTCACACTCTTTGTGCGCCGAGATAAAGCTTTCTTGCAATGTAGACAGGGTGTGCGACCAAACGTAGGATGGGTATTTCACAGCCAGCTCCTGCACCATCCAAGTTTGCGTGGCTCTATGGCGCTAAGGCTACACGATATCTACTGGCGGCCCTTGCTTGAAGTATTTGTGTAGGTCTAAAATACCTTTTTTGTAGCTGGTTTCATTTCAGCTTTGGTATTGGTATGCAGTTTCGGTCAAGTCGGGCTTATGCAAGTCCCTTTATCGCGCCTGGACCCACGAAGTGACTGCTTTGGAGACAGGCAGTAGTCGTAAGAAATACTTTCAAACTCATCTCATTTCCATTTTGCTAAACGGGTCGGGGCTTAGTTGATAAGCGGACTTGCCATGGCGTAGTCGAGATCGCGAGCTAGCCATGCAGTAACGAAGTAGCCCCAAAGCCAGGTTTACCGATAACCCGGTATCTGTAAGTAAGCTCGTCGCCGATATTGGCAATAGAATAGTGTGAAAACATCGTCTTGGTGTTGCTCTTCAAGCATCTCCAAGAAGGCAAAGACCTCGAAGTCGGCGGCCGGAATAACAGTTAGATTGGAGGGTAAGTTTTGGAGCGCCTTTGTGGCCCATCGTATGATATTAGCCATGTAGAAGCGGAGTCTAGCTTTTAGTTCGAAGTTCTTCAACGTCTGCAGAAATCATGACCAAGACCAAGTGACGACAGGTTGTCTAACGGATAGAATAGCCCTCTGCAAAGCTGGCAAGGAACTTTCTGTGAGCGAAGCGCATGTGATCTCATGCAAGCTTATTACTCGCGTATGGCCGTCGTAAACCAGAAAAGAATGAATATAAAGGAGGGAAAAGGAAAGAAAAGCCACTAGATATATCGAATATGATAAGCATGCATCACCGTTAAGTATGTGTCGCACTCTTCCCGTCTAAATCTCACTTCTCATTTAGTCAATTCTTTCTTGAATCATCGAATATGCCGAGCCTAGATGCTGAGGCCAAAAAGCTTCTCGCTCCTCAAGCCCTTCAAGATAACCCAAAACTAAGTATCCCAAGCGCTGTAAGACTCTATGGAAGGCTGTGTCGATGGCACGAGGGCAATAAATTGCCACTCGGTTGGATCTCTTAATCACGCAGACTATCCGATGTTGAGAAACACATTATTATTCAGTCCATCCTTGATCCAGATTCGTGAGGATAACCCTCCCCCCCCCCCCCTCAAGACATGATCTTCTTTTCGGAAATATGACTACTAGAGATTCAGGTGTGACGATCCAGTCACTATCCGCAACCGTTTCATGTTTGTGGAAAACACAATCGCGAAGTATGGCATACAGTTAGATGGTTTCTACAACGTTGATGAGACTGGCTTTATGATGATGAGCATAACTCAGTATGGCATGGCTATCGCAAGCACAGATAAGCATAGAAGACCAAAAGTCAGTACAGCCTGAAAACCGGAAATGAATTACGGTCATTCGAGTAATTAATACATATGGCCAGGCTATCCCACCGTTTTATCATCGGTACAGGCCAATATCACCTCACCACATGATACAGAGCAAGCAACCTCCCGGGCGGCTGGGCTATTGCGACGACCCAAAATGGCTGGACCGGTAGCGAAATTGGTCTCGAATCGCTTAAAAATTATGATATATGCACAGCCAAGCGTTTAAATAATCGCTATCGTTTCTTAATCCTCGATGGCCACGAAAGTCACCACTCCATCGAATTCGAGAGATATTGTGAGGAGAACCAGATCCCAGATCATCAGGCTTTGTATGCCACCTCATTCGCCTCATCTACTTTAGCTCCTTGATGCTGGGTGATCCAGAGTGCTTAGGAACGTTCACGGCCAAGAAATAGAGCATCTTATTAGATGCTCTATAGCCAATGTATCGAGGACCAAGTTCTTCCCAGCATTCTACGATACATTTCAGGTCACCACGATGAAAATCGATATTAATACAGCCTTCAGAGGGGCTAGACTTACTCATTCTGATCCGGAAAGTGTCATCCCAAAGCCTAATGTGCAGTTACGGACTCCAACGCCTACCGAGAAAGAGGCCGAATCGTCAATCTCTTGGTTCTCAAAGACCGTGCTCGAAGCTCAACTTCAGTCATGACGCTTCGAGAGACGAATTTAAAGGCGCAAAAGCGGCTCCCCGGAGTCAGTTCTAGAAGCTATATGGTCTTCTTCTGAGGGAACGAAGAGAGTTACGCATGAGATAGCCTTATTGAAGGCCAGGATCAAAGAGCTTGAACAGGCGAATAGGATGCTGGGTGGGCACCAGAGGGCAAAACGAGCCAGTCTATAGAAAATGGTGATAGTGGCAGTAGAGCAAGAAAATCAAACAATTGATCAAATGAATGTTGATGGGCAGGTTGCGGCCGAATCGTTGAGAAATGACAGGGAAGGCTGGTGTGACTAGGGATTCAGCATCACGGTTTCTGCGGCGAGCTTGGTCATAATGCAAGAACATGTCAGACAGTATCCAAAGTATCTAGAGAAGAGTATAGCGAACAGTCGGGATTGATTGAATGATTAGTTGTGCTTTTATTGCCATTTCTATCCTAAGTGTACAAAAAGGACGCGGCATATGTGCCTGTCATGCACGTTACCCTAACCCTATAATAAGCCGATAAAAGCTACGATGCACCTCGAATCTCCCGTTCTCACCACGTAGTTTTCAGGCCGAACTTTTCAGCCAAATGTTCATCTATTAGCTTGTGGCTCAATAAATTGGGTTCTTAGCCTTTAAAAATACATGGACTTGCTCCGTATCCTGTATAACATCCGCATACGTTCACTATGGCTTCAAAGTCTTGGCGGCATTGATAATACTAACTTGTCTACGAGGTCTTGATAGAAACCCCCCCAAACACCCACAGCAGCTTCGCACAGCTTGTGTAATAACTGGCTATTCCTTGATAATGATGATATTTTCTGAAGTTTCATACAGATCTCTTCTTCGCGCAGTTTCCATATATCCTCAATTGGACCAAGATTAGGTGAATAATAAGGCGGCCAGTCCACTAAAGTAAACCCGCTCACATCTGCCCATCCACGCAGCCATTTCCGCACTATTCGAGCTGTATGTGTAGATACATCATTTGGGCAAATATAGAGCCGGGTTCTGCAACCACCGCAGGCTGTTCTCAAAGGCATTCGGGAAGACAGCTGCTAGTAAGTCCCCCTCGCGTAGATTCGGGGTCTTCATGAAGCAGCCATAAAGACGTCATGCGCATTCAAAGACTTGCTGATTCATCTTTATACTTGCAAAACTGTGACGTTTTCTGCTTTTATCGGAGTTGGTCATGGCCGTTGGAGGGCACGTTGATGATGGATGTCTTCCTGCTTGAGCCATCGCAAAAGAGTACGTTCAGAAACATCCAAGCCAACTGCGGTAACAAAATCTGCTGGCTTGATGAAAGGGACTTGTTTAATAACTCGGAAAATAGACCTTCGGCCCCTCTCAGAAGGCTTGGGCGATAGTTCTGGCTGCACACCACTGGATGTACTTTTTTGGTCAGAGTAGCTTCGAAATGATGCCAGACACTGACCTTAGTGAAACTCCTTCTGAAGGGAATCGTCGGGGTCATTGTTATTGAGAAAGTGGCAATTCAGGATGAAGCGGTTGTCGTGTTGAAAGTGGAAAACACGACACGGCCGTAAAAGTGGTAAGGGTGTCGTCCCATTGCAAAAGTTGAGCTAACCCCCAACTTGCCACTTCTCCATTTATGCATCTCTAAGAAACCTGCCCTGAGTGACAAAGCTAACTACGGCTCATTATCATCACTTCGCCAAAGTCTCTTTCCATAAAATAGGTGCAGTGATTATCTTGTTTCTTGATCGGTACACGAAGATACGTAGGGTAGATGCTTTTGCAACTCACACCGGCTCAGTTCATGACATCCACATTGTGTAAAAGCGACATAACTAGGCCATGCTATCTCTAGCTATGCCCCCCTTGTCTGTCTGCCGGCCATACTGTAGTTACAGTTCATCAACTATCACAGATATCATTAGTTGGTTACTATTATTGTTGATGCTTTCTAGGCAGTCATGCCTCATGACGCTTTTATAATTCTCGGTGCTTTCTAGACTGTCAAGCCTCATGACGCCTCCACACACTGAAAATGCTGTCTCTAGTAAATACCCTTTGAGAGTGTAGGTTGTTCAAGGGGAAAGCTTGACGGTACACGATTTGTATAGCATTCTGGCCAAAGAATTTGCCCAAGAATTCATTATCCCTTTTTTGCGCGTCTATCCTCCTTCCACGATGAAATCATTTGTGCCTTACATCACTACGCCTTGCTATACTCCAGTGATATGATCTACCCTAAGCATATTTTCTTGGCTCGGAAAACAACGGCCGCTTGTAGCTTTCAGCTTCCGTACTTCAACTAACTTCCCGCGTCTTACTTGGGTATACGTATTCCTTTGGCCAAGATGGCTCCCTCTGGGATAGGTGACAAAAGGTACAAAAGGAAATCACGTTGGGTGCATATATCGTCCTGAACACATACTCTTATACCGATCCGCCCTTGTGCTCCCAACTCCTTTTGGCAAGGAATCAGACGCTGAGGCGTGCTCTTCTGGGACCCTGTAGATCCGTAGCCATATTGAAGTCTGGGTACAGTCTTCTAAGGAGCTGCTGGTATCCGTTTGTATTATATTCCTGTATTACGCCCTTGAGCGCAAACTCAGCCCAGAAAACGGCCACAGTGTGCTTGCCGGCATTCCGAGGAGAAGGGAGGACATCGAATGTCTCGATGAGGCATATTATATTGGACCCATGAGCGGCAAGGCTGTTATGCCTCTTGCTATTATGAAAGTGGCAAATATTACTTCTAACGGTAAACAATGGATCCAATACAGTCACTGACTTCCAAAATGCTTAGTATGTTCTAGTACTTGGATCTCATGTGGCTAATATCTGTGTTTTAGCAGACGCCCGCGTACTTTTAGAACGAAAAATATGTAGTCCCTGGAGACTTAGGAGAAACATCACCCAAGATCTATTCTTGCTTCCTTGGATGCCACGGATAAGGTTTTGTTTGCATAGTCTAGGAATGATTTCGCCAGGCAAAAGGGTCTAGTCACGAACATCGCCATCACCAAAATTTGAAATAATTAACGATATGGCTTGCAATAGGACGCTTTTGTTTAGTGCATTGTAAGAAGCATAGCAAAGGCTCCCATATGAATACTCCCATGCCTTTTATCTCACAAGAAGATCCCTTAATCAATCACGGAAGTGCTGTGAAGGTCTCATTTTCATAACAGGCCCTTTAAAAATGGCATTCCCATTGTGCTGTTTCACCAGCTTGTCTCCGACTAGCCTTGCAGCAACGAGGGACCCAAGACATGCAAATGAATCCAAGATCTCTGGGCCACTAATAAGGTTAAAGATATGCTCTCATGTAATGTTGGCAACCCTGAAAAGTTGTTTCATGTGACGTCACTGATGTCACAACCTTCTTCACTACCCCGTGGAACATTAGAGAATTCAGGTTGGTGTTCACTTGTGGAGTAGAGTTCAAAGTGGCCAAAGTGTTTAGTAGAAGAATTTCACAGTTATCAGATGCAATAATTCTTCGATATTGTTGAAAGCAGCCTGGCTTACTGGGACTGCAATCTCTAGCTTGTCTTCTAAAATGGATCAATTAGGCTTGTAGTCGCAAGTAGCAAACTCTGATATAGGCTGATATTAGATCATGCGCCCATCCTTGACATACTCCCCCGCCCCCAGTTATGGTCTACCTTCAAGTAATCACATATTGCACAATGGGACTAGCTTGACTGAATGCATTAAAAGTGTGACGGTCTTGGAAATCGATTTCTAGGCGAGAGGCTTCTATGCTAGACAACTGACATTATATAGGCAAGTTTCACCTAATGCCCTTAAGGTCAATCAAGCACTACTGATAAGAATAAGGTCTACCCCGTTGGCATTTGATCACACTAGGGAGAAAATCTGCTATGAGATGTAGACTAACTGGCCAACAGATTATCGTTCGGGGTCAGATCATCGATGGGCGTATGATTGCTGAACCCAAGCTATGCAGCCCTTAGCCAAATTTGGTGCCCAAGTAGAGCTCTGAGAATAAAGATACATTCGGAGCAAATGGAAAAAGCTTGACCTAACTCAAATGGCGCATCTTCGCTTGGTGCACGTAAGGCAAGACTAGCTAGTCAAAGCGCACTTCCTACAGGAGCGCTCTAGACAATTGTCATGCGCCTGTGATCGGAACTGTCATAGATATTACGGACAAGACCTTGATGAAATAAAGCACCTATATAGCATATCAGATAGGTGCTTTCTAGCACGAGAACATGGCCTTTACACCTTTTGTTCGTCAAGATAAGGCTTCCCTAAAATGTGACCAGGATGTGACCCCAAACGTAGGATAAGCATTTCACTGACAGCTTTTGCACCATAGAAGCTCGATTCAAAGGCCCGGGGGCGGGATAAGGGAGTTGGTGATAGTGGCAATGAACGTTGGCATAAGCCACGAGTGCAGTCTCTTTCTTATATCCATCATGAGCCAACCTTTATCTCACCCACTGCAGCTGCTGCGCCTTTTCCACTACCAGACGTCGGCACATATATCCAACACGAACTGGTTGTCAGTACACAGGCTTGGAGATGAGACGACTGCGTGTTACACAAGCAGTTATGAACGACCTGTGCAACGCTGGGCTGGGTTTGTGTGCACAAACCGTCAGTATGTTGAACAAAAATGATCGATCTGGCTGACGGGAGATGTATTAAAGTGGTACACGTTATCAAGCTTGTAATTGATATGCGGGGGATGGGGGAGGGTGGAACGTTGTGGTGGCGGCACATATAATACGCCTGAGTCTAGTGCTCTAGTGAACATCGTATCGTATATCCATTGTAAACAAGATGCCAAAAAGAAATTCTGACGTGATCGTTGATCTTTAGCGGCAGAACACAACTTTAACTTTGTGCCACTAGGCCATGGAGGCACAAACCCAAATTAGACCCTCGCCATAGGCTGTTCTAGACTATGGTATCTATCACCGAGCAGTCATCTAAGTGTCTGCTCATTGATAGGTAAGAATGTTCCACAGGGCGCATTTATATCAAAGCTATCTTCTCTGCCTAGTCCTAGTCCTCCTACACGGTTGGGTCATCAATGTGTCTTTGGATGTTTTGCACCCGTGTCAATCTCACGAACTGAGTTTAAAGCTCGAAATCCAGCATATTTTCGATTGAAGAGCCCTCATATTATCTGCCCGCCTTGCACATAGTTATCAGATTTAATTCTCCTCAAGTGGCAAAATTCAGACTACGGGTCCGCAAGGCACATCGTGTCTTTGTTAGGGGGGGGGGGGGGGGCATTTGTCTTGGCCATTGTCATTTCAAGCTACAACCTTATCCGCTTCAGACTAGCATCTTGCCACCCACCAAGACAGCACATCACGTCAGATTAGAGTGGTAGGGTCGGTTCCTGATCATCTATAATCTTCAATGAGTAGCATAAACGGCCGACTGATATTCGAAGCTGCCTCCTATATCCCCAGGTATAAGCCGCAAGATAACGTCATAGGCTGGTTGCCACATGCAGAACTTGAGACAAGCACCCTGTGAAAAAAGGGAAAAAAGCTTGCATCCAACTTGCGTAGCTCACCAAAAAAGCAACATGCAAGCCTACCATGTGCCTTGCTATATCCTTGCCCTCATCGCAACCCAGGAACAAGATCAAGTCCTATCACGAGGCCGCCAACCCCCTAGCGATTTCCTGACCGCTAATATTGCGAATTGATCCAGCATTGCTGTAAGAAGAAACAGAAGCGAAACCGAGAAAAAAAATACAAGGCAAGCCTTATACCTTTTTCCTTTTTTACTTTAATTTCTCTTCTTTTCTCGCTCTCGCCTTGTATATGCAAAACTGCTGCAGACTGACGTGGCGAACCAGCGGTTCGGCAGGATAACGCTGCGTTTTCCACCGCTGCGGCACGTTTTGAGTCGCTTGTTCTAGATACCTGCTTGGGGGCGTGTGGGCTCGGTGCCTGGACTTTCCTATGGGCGTTTTGCTCAACCGTAGCGGCGGCAGCGTCTGCGTTCTGTTTCTGCATGCATGTTGTGCTGTAGGCTTGAAAAGAGACACCCCCTCTTTGTGTTGCTCCCTTTCCTCTCTCTTCTTTTCTCCGGGTGTGCTCCTTTGCCATTTACCGGCCAATATGGTGCTGTTGTCTTTGCCAGTGCTTTTTCCCCCGCTTTCAATTGTCTTCAACCTGTCATACGTAGAGAGAGGCTGCTCACGACATTGCTGATAATAATTTTTCTTCTACTTCTTGTTCTCTCTTTTGTTCTCTCTGGTTATGTTCTTGTCCCATTTCCGCTGATATTGGCTGTTTTTTGAGGCCTAGCAGAGAGAATGAGGGGCAGCTCAATGTGTAGGGGCACTTGGTGGCTGTGGTGGAGAGGGGCTGTACGATGACTTCAGTATGCATATTTACTCGAATAGGTTTTCAGTTTTCTGCTTGGGGATTTTTTGCATTTGGCTTCGACGTGTCATCAGTCTGGTTGACAGGTTCGTAATAATTTGCGTGTGCTATGCCTTGGGCACATGTAGAGCAAGAAATCTCGGTGTGCTACGTTACTAAGAAATCAGGGTCGAGATCTATCTAACATCTGCGTTTGCGGCAGGACTTGAGTTCAACTTGTTATAGTGGCGATAACTTGGCCGCTTCAGCGGGAGACTGGCTGCTAGCGGGTATCCTGGATTTCTAGAACGGTGACCAATATCTATTGTGTGTGTGGTTTTCTCTGTGTCTCTCGAAGAGGAAAGTTTTTTTCTGGTGAGGGGGGGGGGGGGGAGGAGGGGAGAGGGGAGAGGGGAGAGGGGAGAGAACTACTCTTGGGCGGGGGGGTCAATGTTGTTGGGGTTAGGCTCTGGCAATAGTTGCTGCGCTGTACTGCACTGTACTGCATTGTACTGCCTGCACGTCCGCCTGGCCTGGCTTGGGCACGAGGTCTTTCTGTTGGCTTCCCTAGGACGACAAGCACTCTTTTTTGTGCGTGTGTGTGCGCCGAACGACTCCAAAATTAGGCTTGCATGCGTACGATTCGAGCAGCAAGGACATTGCAATGCATGTATCGTCAGAGACCTGTAAAGGACTAGCATTGCAACTAGGACCGGGTCTAGGCTCTTAAGAGGCCAGTAGCTCGCCAACTGCCATACAATGAATGACTTGGCAACATATGGGCAGATAGAAAACTCAAGTCTGTGAGTCCCATGCATAGTACTCTCCAGTTTCTCACGTCCGATTTCTCCTCCACTCCTTAGTACCACCCTATCGTGGTGTCTAATGCCTCTCTTTCCGAGTGTTTTTTCTTTCATCGCCTAACTGGCTTGTTTTTCTTGCCCATCTCGACCCCGGCTCATACACTTCTGAGCCTTGTATACCCTGGCTTGACCCTGCTTGCTGTGCATGTTCTCTCTCCTTGTTCATGGGTGGCTTTTTTTCTTGCTTTTTTAGCACATCTACAGTTCCCTCTCTCCCCTCCCTCCCCTCCCTCCCCCCCTCCAAGCCCTTATCTTTCTACATTTACAAAGTTTTGTGGTGTTGTTGCTTTGCTACAGGTGTACACAAAGATAAACAGTTATCTCTCCTCCCCTCCTCCCCTCTTCTCTAGCCTAGCCTATGAGAGTTTTCTCATTAGTCTCCACCGCCATTGTGCTGCATCCTTTGTTTTCCCTCACAAGTCGGTTGTTCTCTCTCATGCCCAAACGAACCCAACTAGACACGTCTGGCTTCGAAAGAGCCCTTGCTTGCAAACTGACCCCATACTTAGCAGGCAGGGCCGTACTTTGCTTTTTTTTCTTCTCAACATATTCTCATATTCTCTCCACAGTGGAATCTTTCACGAGCTTCACATCATGTTTGTTTTCTCTGCTTTGCTCTACTCTCGCTCTTCCAAGCAGGAGCAGGGATAAGTTAAAGATCACCTAATCCTTCTGGTGTACTTCCATTGTTACTCATGGCTGAAACAAAACACAGAAAGCTGTAAGATGAGGTCATTTCTTCGGTACCCTGGTGCTTGCTGTTTTTTTTTCTTTGCTACATATCCTTTTGCACGCACGATTACTAGAGAATGGGCATGGGCATGGGACAGGCAGTTCATCCATCACATGAACAATAAGCATTTGGTATAGATATTTCACAAAACCCAGTGCTGGATGAAGGCGCATACTTACGTACTAACTCTACCTGACAGCTGGCTAGCGAAAGACTATTCTGTGCGCTAAAAGTCGTGAGCTACTGACCCTATGCTCATATGAGGAGAAGTCCCACCCACGCACAAAGGGGCAAGATGAGCGCGTTTTCATACTAGGAAGGTTTCTATCGTATGAATTGGCTATTTGTGCGTCTCGCAAGTCACGCTTGCCTGCTTGCTCGCTTGGGTTTAGCATGGGGTGTAATTTCTAGTCTGACCAATGAACTTCTATAGTCAGCCTGTTGTCTTCAATCCCCCAAGCACGCCATGGTATGCCTGGCTTGTGATAACAGCCATTGTCTGGGAACTATAAACTCAACGTGTACACGAATTCCACAATCATGTCCCTTGTCTCTTGTAGGAGCCTTCGCACTACTCCTGACACAGAGAGGCACAGGCCAGGAAGTCAGACACAATCAGGCTAAACCCTGAGCCAAGCCGTACAACATGCCACTATCAGTCTTGTTGACCTCTTCTTCTGCATGAGAGTACTGTAGGATCTGCCCGATGATATGGGGCGTAGGGCTGTGAAGGCTTCCTCCTCAAATCTTTTTTTTCCTGTCTTAGGCCGAGACACCGGTATTAACCGAGTTTATCAACTAAACGAGAGTTTTTCAACGCATGTTTGTATGCAAAGTACATGCTGGGGTCAATGGCTAGCTTTCTCTTCTCTATAGACATGAATCCTCTCCTCTCTTGCCTACGTTGTAGTCACATGAGTAGTTTTCTTACAAGCCCAAGGCAGCCAGAGTCGCATCCTGATTACAATTGTGCTTCACATCTCTCTCCGAGGCAATGTATGGGTAGTGGCATAAGCCTACTCACATGCGTTATTATTATACTATTCAGCGGTGTGTAACTTGGAAGTTCTCTTGTAACCACAAGGCTTTGCTCCCTGGCTCAGCCTCGGGAGTTTGTCTTCGTATCTTGAGCTTTATCTTCTTCTCCGCCCAATGTAAACGTTCTACTTGATCATGCTGTCAGCTTAGTAACACATCCCACCACCATGGTGAGCTAAACACAGCATCTAGCCAGTCCAACCTTTTCTCATGTACTTGCACGTTTCATAGCAATAGGTTATCCTCGCTCTCCCCTGCCGTTAGCCGTGGCTCACTCAGGTACTTCTTACATACAAGATCTTCACTGATGGATCCCACCCAAAAGGCTCTGCAGCTAGCCAGCTGTATTGGCCCGTCACTCTGTGTTTGTAGCTTTATCTCTGTAGGAGCAAATGCCCGGCTTCTCGCTCGCTTTGGAAAGTCCACCCTGATAAAGTCAATGCTCTGCGTTATAGAGAAAACATTCTTGGGAGCACAACAACGACGACGACAACAACAACCCCTCCCCCTATTTCCGCCCAGAGACTTGGGGAGTGGGGGGCATATACTCGAAAAAGCTACGACCTTCCTATTTTGTCTTCGCTTCGTCGCTGCGTATCGTTCATTATGGGGAGGCCAACTGCGTGGGCTGATACCCCATGCTGGTGTCGAATAGACGACTACCTTCTGACATGGTGAAAGTACAGCGCTTCACGGATCGGATGCCGGACTCCGCTATTCAGAACACTTCACGCCCAAAGTATTTCTCGTGAGGCTTTTTTTTTTCTGTCTTTTCAATTTCGTGAGCAAGCAGGCCAGATTGTGTAACCGCAGCTACAGGGATAAAGCCTGGGCGACACATGAACCCAACACCAATATGCCATGCCTTATAGTGCGCCCTTTTTTGCTTTTCCAAGCTGACATAGTTTCCAGCGAGATCTGCCGTTGCCGCCAAATATAATTTCCTCTTTAGGAACTTTTGTCACGCCTCAAAATCCGGGTTTGAACAAGAGGCCGACGTTCACCATGGGCTATGATAGCAAAAGTGCGTGTGGTGAATGATTCTGATGTATGTAGTCGGCCAGCGTCCAGCTACGCCCAATAGTGTATTGCTCTTTAAGCACGTGTAATTGAGATGTTTGGACTTTTCTCTTCTTCTTTAACTCTGACATGCATAATCTTTTCACCGGCGAGGCCTCAAACTTGCCGTCCATAATCTCAGAGTCTTTGAGGCCTAGCCTTCTCATGGCAATGCATTGCCTGCAACTTGCTTAGTGTTACACAGGGTCTAAAAGCACAGTAAATGATACTGACGTTTCAATGTGTCTTAAATGCAAAACGCAAAACGAAACGCAGGATGTAAAGGGTTGTGAGTAGCAAGCCGGCAGCTTATTAGCCTCGTTATGTATCTGGTCAGCACCTTGGTTGGAACCTTTGGCTTGAACCAAGTCACAATCAAGCAGGCAGCAACAATAACCCAGAGCATTGTACTTGTGCTGCCTAACAACCGTCTGCGTTTTAGCAGCCGGGGGTTTTGGAATAATCTCAGCTCAACTCAACCGTGCAGCCGTCATACCAGCGTTCAGGGGCGTGTGCTCTAGACTGTAAGGAATACGACGAAACGCCCGGTAGGTAGGTGTACAGGGTCAAGTAAGCCAAAGGGAGGCTCAGTCTTGTCTATACATTTCCCTACTACTTCAGCAGGCAGATGCCAGGAGAAGCGAGGTTTGGAGCACTAGGCTGACACAGAGACTCTTTTGTGTTTCTGGGTTTTTTTGGCTGGCTGGCTGGTCGGCCAGTACCTTGGTTTGCACTGAGTCAGACAAGCCTCACGCTGAGCTGAGCAACGAGAATGTAAGCATCCAGAGATTATCCTCTTGACCAAAGCTGGCACGCATATTTCGAGCAACCTCGCGAAGTTATCAACACCAACAAAGGCAGGGGCACAGCCCACCAGATAATGGAAGTTGAGCCGAGGCTAGGTGGGGGATATGGCCAGTCTTTTACTACCAGACCTGCCCATCACAGATATCATGGGCAACTGCATGGTAGGTGGCGAAGCAGGCAAGCATGCCCAAGCTGACGATCCAGCTTGATTACCTCGGTGTCCAGGACACCGCGCAATCCAGAACGGCGAACTGCCTTGGATGCTGGAAAAACGAATCAGTGGATCAACACTTGCTTCGTATCTGCACCGGCCATGTCTCCGTCGCGTCTTTGCAGCCACCAGCATTGAGGGATTTATTATACGCGCCGGCAAAATGTGTATCAACAGCTAGTCAAACACCCTAAGCCTGCTGCACAGTAACATAAAGAATAATGCTACAGGGAGGCCTGGTGGCATCAAAAGTGTGGCGACTAACCCGGCTTGAGCTCCGGTTTGGAAATGAAGACGATGTGTGGCTTTTGTGCAAATCCCAGAAGAATCCTTGATTCAATTACTCTGATTTCGAAGTCTTTACAAAGATACACGCAGCTAGCTAACTTGTATGATCATGAAAAGCATGTATTACATGACATACCAAGTAGAGCGAACAGGTATAGGACATGAATAAGAGCGTAGTAGCATATATGAAAGCAAGCAAGACGAACGTTTGCTAGCAGCGTAGGGCTTATCTTTTGGATTTGCTTTTCTTGAGATGCTCAGACCCCTCGACCTGTGCACTATAGCCAGCCTACAACCTTTGGTTACATGGATGCGATAACTAGTATTTTCAAATGTGCTCAATGGACAGAATGCTCATGCTCCTATCAACGGCGCAATACATGTCTAGTAAGATCCTCAAATCTGCACCACCCGCCAATACTTAAACAGTCTTCTAATATTCGTCAAAATGTATGGCGTACTCCGATATCGAAATACATCAAGGCTCTAGCAACGCCAAAGGAGTATACTCAGTGTTCACAAGTATACAGGTCTCAATTCACCCAACTTGCAACAGCGCGGTTAGCCAAGTCCGAGCAATGCTATCACATCAAATTCCCAAGAGCATACTGTCTCCAAGGTCATCGCTCGCCCGTTACGTTACCTATCGCAGTCCGAGTAGCCAGGAAAAAGCGATAGAGAGTGGCAGTTATCGAAACAAAGAATCTGAGAGCTGCTGAGGTATTGTCTTCTGCACCCGAGATCTCTGAGCTCTGCCCTTGCAACTGTAGGGTCAGGACATTGAGCCTCATCTCGCAAGGAACTAGTCTTGAAGCTTGCACTCAATCAATTCTATGCCAGACTCGCTAGCCAGAGCTCTCGCTCTCTGCTTATATGGCAAGACAGTCGTCAAAGATAGAAAGTCTCTACCAACCGTACATCAATTTGCCTCCAGTTATATAACCCAGGCAAGCTTGAGGCCAGTAGCACCTCGGGCAGCGTTTCTCGCATGAATTTCTCAACTAGCTCTAAGCTATGTTTGTAGCCTATGTACCAAAACTCAAGTGTAATAAACTCTCTATAATGGCTTGACAGGGCTGTTTTTTTACAACGTAGAGTACACAAATGAAACCTATCTCTCTTAAACCTTCATGCCTTAGATCTGCTGTATCTGTTCTTCTACCACCGAGCCCTCTATGACATCATAAAACGCTACCCTTAGGAGTCTCGAGATCCCTACCAGTCTATAGCGCCCGGTAGCATTCTTTGCACTACCCGTTGCCTCTAATTCTCAGTCGTCATCTACCAGCAGCTTCCATCTTCAGGGCCTATTCGGAGTTGGCCAGCCCCAATCTAAGTTATAGTCCTAGTAGCATATAGCTAGCCACCCGCTTCTATGCTACAGCCTGTCCTTTTGCTACAGCATTTTCGCCATCCTACCTTCATCGAGTCCTGCGGCTGTATACGATCACCTGTGCTGCTGTTCCATCGCAGACCAAGCATATAAACTATCACGTAGTCTTCATACAAATCAAAGCCATTGGGCGGTGCACTTATACGGGGCAATAAAGAAGCAAGGTCAGGACAGACCTGTGTCCTTGGTTACCATGCCACAGCAGATATCCCCGCAGATCGCGCTGCAGCAATGCCGCTGAGATTTCTTCATCTTTCCAGTACTACCCGACAAGTCTCGAATCCTGTCTCAGTTGACAAAGGCTAGAACCGGTTCTAATACGACTGCACCGACGAAGGCCAGATCATCATAACGTTAGTCGGAGTCAGCCTTGCCAGTCTTGGGGACGCCTTACCTTCCCTCCGAAATAATCTAGAATACCATTGAGGATACCACGTTTCTCCGTCCTCAAATCGAATCCGGTAATACAGGGAAAGAGGGGTGTGACACAGGCGTATGTCTGTCCATGTTATGGGTGCATAGTGCGTGGCAGTTAGTTATTGTACACAGTCCTGTACCAGAGAAACTACATCACTTCTTGTATTGACCAGCTCCTCCTTCTCCTCCTTTAGGTGTAGCTTCCTTTGCACAAGGTCTTGAACGAAAACTAACCGCTACTTGCTGTAAGCACCGTGCCAAGCTACGCTTTGGGCCCCTCGTGATACATGTACAAATACACATGCATCGTTGTACGTGAGTTTGTGATACACACAGGCTTTTTTTACCTGCGGCTGGTGAATCTGCGCCCATATGAGCTAAGAAACGAAACAAAAGAAGCCCGTTTTGGAAGGCCGATGGGATTAAATCACCGGCTCCACGTATCTGTCTGTGTCACTTGTGACTTGTGACTTGTGCTATGGCTTCTTGCCTCCTTCCCTCTCGCTCTCCCTCTCACACTACCACCCGCCCCCTATACCCATTGTCCTATTCGTGCCGACGTACGCACTCTGCACTACTATCGATTGTAGTTCCTGTTTTCCTTTTACGGTGCCGTATGTTGCTTCTGATCTTGCCAGTTCTTCTTTGTACTCAAGCTGACAAGCAAGAAGGCGATGCTATGTTTTTCCACGCTACCAAAGTCAGCTGTCGGCTGCCGGTATGTAAGGGAAGATTACGCGAGTATTGTGACCTGTAGCAGCTGTAAGATGCCTTTACAGGCCCAGAAACGGAAAGCCAGCACAGACGAGTAGAGAGCTGGGTGAGATAGGACTTTTTGGTCGAATGGGATCAGGACCTTGGTGCTTGTGCAAAACAAGCCGTTCGAGTGCCTCTTGTCTCTGGTCAAGACGGCTTTTGTCAGCCATTTCCTACTATAGGCCTTCAGCGGCCGGCTATGTGTTGCGCCGGACTCCCTCCACCTGACGTGGAAAGTGGGCAGCTCGGCAAAAGATGACGATAGGTACCCAGTAGCCCTTTTGGCTGCGATATCTGTGTGAGTATATGTATATGGATGGAAGGAGGCGAAGTTGTGTTGACAGTGGCTCTCAATGACATAATATCACGTAGCATGACTCATGCTACAAAGCCCATACCAATACCGCTTAGCGGCAGGTATAGCTTGTGTTAGGTACAGCAGACTGACTAAATAAATGCGAAAAGCTCCGGTCACGAAGATCGTACAGACTGAGGGGAAGCCTGTGCGAGTGACGTCTTGTGAGACGCTGCTGACATAATCGCAGGTCCAGTGACGGGCAAGGGGAAGTCAGAGATTGGTAACGAAGGGAAGGTGTTCTCTCTTGCTCCTGCTCTTTCTCTTTCTCTCTCGGGCTTTAATCCGTAGGTGATAAGCGGCTCTGCGTCTGCGTTTCTGTTACAAGCCAGCCGCAAAGATGTGCCGCGAGCCCGCGTCTCGCCTTGCCAAACGCAAACGCACATGGATAAACAAACATAAGCCCAAATTAACACACAAACTCTCGGTCTCCTATAGCCTAAACGTTGTTCCCATTCAGGTATGCGGATCTAGTAAGCTCCCTGCAGGTTCTTGTGCCAGTCAATAGCGCTGGAAGGTTGTAGGGTCCACGGAGACAAGAATGGGCAGAGATGCAGATAGCATATATCGCAGGATTTTCGTCAGCCACATGGTTCATGGACTGCGGCTCCATTGTACACAGACTATGGTGCAAGCCCAGCCAGGCATAATAATGTAGGCCAGATGTCAGTGAATATGAATGGGCGTTGGGTTGTGCCTACAACTTGCTAGCAAGGTGAGCTTGATGGTTGGTATTCACTATCTCTGGCTGCCACCACAAGCTCTGTCTCCCTCTGTTGTCCTCCGTCCTCTACCCTTTACCCTCTAATTTTTGGCCTTTGCTGCCCTGCCTTTAACAAGGAGATGCTAGAGCTTCTGAAGATGGCATAATCTCAGCTATCAAGCACTAAGGCCTGAGCTCAGAGTCTATTTGGCCTCATATCCTCCTCTTCCTCCTCTTCCTCCTCTTCCTCCTCTTCTTCTTCTTCTCTTCGTTCCTCTTCGGCGTAAGGCAGTTCCTTTTTCTGACTTCTATTGCTGTCCGGTTTGTCGATTTGAAAGAAAAGTACCCCCCAAAAAGTACCTTTGAGAACTTTATTGCCTGAACACCCTTTAGCCCCCTTCCCTTCCTTTATCCTTCCTGGGCTGGTGACCCTTTTCTCGCCTCTCGGATTCGTCTTGTGGTATTTCAGATGCAGACCAAAGTAGCTTGTTCCCTGTCAATTCGACAGCAGTGGTCCTATTTGGCTTCCAAATTCCCCTATGCACAAGTAAAATTACAGTTTAATTATGTTGCTGTATGACTTGGTTCTCCTCTCCTCCTCCTTTTTTTCTTTCTTTTTTATCGTCTCCTCCCTCCTTCGCTTGTCCTCTCCCCTCTCTCCCCCTCCATCTTGCAATTGTTTCCCTTCACGGTGGCCAATTGTTCGTAGCGGTGTAGCCTTCTGGAACTTCCGGTCAGGCAGGTTCTCTCTTCTCCTCCCCCTCCTCTCAGCCAGGAACCAACGATAAACAGACAAACAAGTGCCAGTGCCTTTACCCAATGACCAAGCCCCAGGCCAAGTATCCCCTCCCCCAGTCTAGCTGCCGATGGTATAGGGCTGGCTGGACCAGGGGAGACAGAATACGAGTAGCCCGCCTAGCATGCCTAGTATTTATAACCCTAGTAGCACAGCCACAAGCAGTTCTTGTCTAACCCTCATGCTCTCATGCTCTCATGCTAGCACGCACTAAGTTTTCATCTGAACAGCAAACCTACTTCATGAACAAAGACATAAAAAACAAGGATGCATGGAGAAGGCTAAAGGACTTTATTTCTTGAACCTCTCACTGCATGCGTAGGTTTATGCTGCCATAGACAGAACTAGGGCAGTGTAGTTGTCCCAAGTACGCGAAGCTACAATTCTCTTTATCTTCGGTTCTTTTTTTTTTTCTTTTTTCATCGGCCGGGCGGTGCCCGGATGTGACTAGACAGGAGGAGGGGGAGAAGGTGAAAGAGGAGAAAGAGGAGAAGGTGGTTTGTTTGTACAATGGAATCTCTAGACCGCTTCTTAGGTGTCTTGCTTCCTCTTGTCCCAGTTTCCCCCGGCCCAGGAGACGAGGACAAGCAATATATCAAGCTCTGCGCTCTAACTGGGCATTTCCTTGTAAAGCTCCACGCTGAATTGCACAGTGTTATTTCACAGGCCGTCACAAACCCTGCCACACACTGACATTGGGCTGTTATTCCGTTGCGGACTCATGTGATTCACGGGTACCGGCATGGCTAGCTTGTATAGCGCAGCCCAAGCACCACAAAGAACGCCATATCCAGCTCCAAGTCTAGTCGAACATATTGCGTGACTCTTGATACCAACGAATCAACCAGCCAATCTGCTCCTCTCCAGCTTCTGGTGGCATCCCATCAGACCCGCAATTCAGATCCAACTGATAGTTGTTGCGAGAACCTCCCCATTGCCCTACAATTTGTAGATAGCCTGTCGGTTTTTATTGTTTTTTTCCCTGTTTCTCGTACGAAACATAGACTGAGCCGTAGACCGGGCTCGGCCAGCTTCCTTCTTCCTTCTTGTCTTCTTATGCCTAGCTTATACAAGGAGACTTTTGCTATAGTCTTTTATTTTGGCCGGGGAAGGAGCAGACGATAGATGACAAAATTGAGGCCGGGCAGAGAACTACTCTTTACGTATGATCAATAACCATAGCAAGCTGCTGGTGGGTATAGAAGGTGAGAGAGACTGGCACTGCGACTGAGACCGAGGTCGGGCCCAGGACCGAGACTAAGGCTAATTCTGAGACCGAGAAAACGCTGCAAACAAGCAGTGTCTGTTTTACGTATTACATGACGTTCGCTGAAAGGCACATTGTTATTCATTGGCACATACGAGCGCAAGCAAGGGAGTCGCCTTCTTCCATGCACTTAAATGACGCAATGGCGCAGATTACAGGTTGTATACTACCACCAAAGGACCCCTCCCTCTCTCTCCTCTGCCCCGGGAATAGAAGAGAAGGAGTCGTAGCACCCAGGGCTTACATTTAGCCCTACCTAGAAAGAACCGCATGGGCTCCAAAGGTCAAGGCGTAATAGAGCATGACCACATGGCAAGTATATGGAAGCGACGTACATGCAGACAAGACAGGCAGGCAGGCCAGAAGATAGACTGACTGGCAGATAAACCGATAGCGATAAAAAGATAGGCCCGAAGAAAGAGTGAGGAATGCGCATATACAGAAGGAAAAGTATTCCCCTCTCGACTATGTGCTCGGCCTAGACTGCAAGCTGCAGCTAGTTCCCGTCATGTCTTTGTCCTGCAAGCTAGTACGACTAGCCATTGGCTACTAGCTCTCCAGCTCTCCAGCTCTCCAGCTCTCCAGCCCTCCAGCCCTCCAGCCCTCCAGCTCTCCGGCCTCCCATACATCACTCTATTTACCATACTGCTCTCCACTGTGCATCATTGCAACCTAACGTCTTCACCCAGCCCAGGACACTCCGAAATTCTCTAAGAAGAGGGCTAGAAAGGGAATGGAACGTAGAAGTATCTCCTAGTGCCATCCTGACCGCCCTGTTCTACAGCAAGCAGCAACACAGCCAGACTTTTGTCTAGATCTCGCTAGATGTGGTCGATTGCTATCTTATCTTTTTTTTCTGTCACATGCAAGCCACCAAGACAAGGGCAGGCACGACATGGCATAGAAGGCGTGACGTGACCTATGGCCAGCCCCCAGGTCTCTTTTACAATCTCTCCAAACCCCTCTCCCTGGGCTTCTCTCCACCTATCACTTATTCTAAATTTTGCGTGCATGCCCTCTCCCATCAAGCCTTTGGATCCTTCTATTGATCATCTCCACAGAAGCTTGCTCTTTGGTGGTTCCTGTCTCGCTACTGACTCGAGGATGACGTCACACCAAGAGTGAAAAGTGCACCCGTGCTTATGGCCCCGACTCTGGTGGTAACTTTTGTGTGTGTGTGTGTGTGCGTGTTCTTTTTTCTCTCTACATGTTGACTGGGCTCCTTCTTTGTAGCTTGTGCTTTCTAGGTGCCCCAAAGGAGTAAAAAGAGTTAAAGATTGCGAGGAGAAAAAAAAAGGAAACTGAAAAAATAAAAAAGCTCAGACCCATTTGCCATCAAGCCGGTCTTGATATGGCTATTAGGCACCAAGCGGGCTCCCTTTGTTCTAGGCTCTTGTAGTTAGACCAGGCCTTGTGTTTTCCTATTTTCCCTTGCCTTCTTGCTCGTACTGGCTGCTGTCTACAAGTCGCCACCAAGGAACCCGAGCCAAACCAAAAAAGACGTTCCCGGGCTTTCCTTGTGTTTCGCAATTCCAGCCGTCCGCCTGTCCACCACCCACAAATTAATCCTCCCGCTGTTGAGAATTGAGAGGCAGCAATTTCAGAGGGCCAAGGTGAAGAAAGGAGGGGGGGATAACCAAGGACCCAAGGACTTGATAGAAGAGGGCAGCACGCTCTCATCTTCGAGTAGGCGGATGGTGTTTCACAATGTCGGGTCCCTCTCTACTCTACCTCCTTGGTCTCCCTTTTATAGCCGAATCATGTGACAGAAATAAAGGCCTATTGGATATCTTGCTCAAGGTCTCACCATGTATAACCCAGGTATCATGTAGAGAGGCTTTCCTCAATTGCCGCATAGATGCAGAAGCACCACACGCTACATGATACAATCTAGGCTGCGATATAATGAATCAAGGGGCAGACGTAAGAGGGCTTGGCCCCCATGAAAATGGCGCCAATGTTCGCGCGGAAACGGGGATCGGGACAGACAAGACAGCTCAAAGTGCGCTCTTAGTCGCCCTCCACTCTTGGCCTGGGGGGGGGGGGGGGGGGGGGGCGAGGAGTTTTTTTTTTTGACTTTCCCGCTGTCAACCACCTCCTCCTCCCCTTCCGCCTCGTCTTGGCCCAGATTGTAATGTAAGTACGGGCTTTGAATTTAGCATTAGTCTCTGTGTCCGGGTCTAGGAGGTTTGGAAGGATAGATAGTTTCTGCCCGCTTTTCCCTCGTCCTCCTCCTGTCAAGCTGAAGATGCTGTGGAAGCTGTTTTTTTAGCTCGGGTGGCCAAAACTGTCTATACAGCCCTGCGAGCTCTGGCCTGCTGTGGGCGACGTTTTACTTATGGCCTGTTACAGTTACTACGTTGCATGGTCTGGGTGCACTTTGTACACCAACTGTCAACCGATGTGTACATACGTGCGAAGATGTGCGTATATGTACAAACAGACATACTTGGAGATGTGCGTACATATCTACATGCAGCATAGATACTGTCTTCAAATAGAACGCGCGTGGCCCAGACCACTATGGTCTCCTTGTCTGCCCAACCAGCCACACTCCTCGGCGACATACTGGTTTACTCACTGATGAGTGTCCAGATAACAGAGGACTGTCGAAATATGTGAGCCCATATCAGCGCTATCAGCCAAGCTACACCCATCTCTGTCCCTGGCTTGCTCTGCTTTTGAGAATCAGCATGTTCAAACTGCCATATTAGAATGTACATATACATATGGCCCCATAGCGCCAGTCTGAACCCCTGGTCAAATCTTGGGTAGCCCGGCCTGATGCTAAACCCGCAGCTTTCCAAGGCTCCGAGCCGAGCCAAAGGAACTTTCTGCGGGAAGGGAAAAGCCCGAGCAAGTTAGATCAGTATATGGGCATTCCCACTCTATGGCACCGAGAGGGGGGGTCAAGGGGAGGAGGAGAGAAGGAGAGAAGGAGAGGAAGAGAGGAGGAGAGGAGGAGAGAGGAGAGGAGGAGGAGGACAAAGGGATGGAGAATAAGAAGGGAGAAATTATTAAGTGAGGTTATCATGTCATGTCATGTAGATCGCATCCCCCTCCCTACCTGTTGCGCTGCTTACTCAGAGGAGGCAAGATAGGGCTTGTCAAGATCATGGGGCCATTGGCTGGTTGAGTCCGAGATGAAACAGCCTGAAGACGTATTGCAATGATGGAGCCTTGTGTTAGCAGCAGTATTACTGTTAATCTGCAGTCATGTTTTTTTTTTTTTCCCGTCCCTCCTGGTCTTTTCACTAATCTCTAAAACACCCTACCACTACCACCACCACCAACACGCATGCATGAACACGTACACGTAGGATACCAAACATCTTATGAGAAAAGAGAGTAAAGGGTGTTGGCTGATAGTCATATCATAAAATCTATATGCAAAGAACATTGCCTAGATATCCCAAAGAAATCTGTCCATCCAAATTTCCTGCCGCATTTCCCTCCTGAGAACACCCAAACCGAAAACCGCGAGTGAGCTCAGAACCATGACAATAAATAGCATGAATAAGAAAAAAATAGGAAAAGAAAAAGAAAAATAGAACCAAGCGTAAAAGCCTCGGGCCTTTCTCAAAGACAAGAGGCGCCAGAGGCAGAAAAGAAGGGGGAAAGCAAGCAAATGTAGGTAGTGAAATGTGTGAAGCTGCCCTCGTGATCTAATAAAAAAGCAGAACATGACAAAGTACAAAATAGGCGTGACAGGATGGGGTATGATAACAAAATATGATGAAAGAAAAAGATAATAAAAAAAGTAGAAAAAAAAACATGAGGGGAACAGATGCTATGAAATGCTGAAATGCAATAAGGAAATTCGTGACAGGATTAAACAGGTATAGATCGGGCAAAAGATAAGGAAAAACGAAGCGAATGGAAGTCCAGTAGAAGAGCC
Organism: Ceratocystis variospora; assembly: GCA_038407165.1. NCBI lineage: Eukaryota > Fungi > Ascomycota > Sordariomycetes > Microascales > Ceratocystidaceae > Ceratocystis > Ceratocystis variospora. The sequence continues at coordinate 34,025 of JAXHKN010000147.1, forward strand.
AGGCCGCGAAGAGTGGCATTGAATCAAAAGCCCCAAATAAAGCCAAGCAAGCAGGCAATGGGCAGAATGGTAGCAGGAGCGAGACAACAGGGCAAGTTTGATGCGGAAGCGCCGAGCCCGATACGGAGACAAAGAGAGAAGGGTGACAGAAACAGAGAATCGCAGTCAGAAGCCTTCCATATGCAGGCAAGGTGTGATACATCTAAATGTCCAGAGAGTCCATGCTCTTGGAGAGAGGGGAGGGGGTAGGTGGCAGGGGGCATGTAGTGGGCCAGCCACTTAACGCAAAGAAGAGAGGAGGGGAGAACAAGAAGAAGGCCGACTGTTTTGACGGCGAGATGAGGCCAAACAGACCAAATGTTCTCAGGTGTGCCGTGTGGCTGTTGGTGGTCTGTCGTTGTCGAGGAAGTAAATCATGGGCGAAGGAAGAGAGGAGAAAATGAAAATGAAAAATGAAGAAGAAAAAAAAGAAAAAGCAGCACCTTGGGCCAACCAGCCAGTAATCGACTAGTTTATGTGTCTATATCCTACAGCCTGGGCACAGTGTCGGCAGTAGTATATGCCGTGGCCCACGCGAACCATGCCAGTAGTGGCAGTAAGATCATCGGTGTTAGTGATCTCAACAGTGGCGGCGCATCGCAAGCAGCGAATGACCTCGACAGTGGCGCTGACAGTTCCAGAGTTCATGTTGGTGTAGATGTTGGCAGATGATGTGCACGATGAGGGCATATTGATGTGTCGAATATGTGGGTTGGTTATGATAGAAGTATCTGGCGAGCGGGCCAGAAAGAAGACAGGAAAGACGATGATGGTCTTGGATCTTCTGAATGTCAAGATGAGGGCGAGGCGAGCGTCTTATATATGTGCAGGCCTTGGTGTGAGTTGCGTCTCCTAGGAAGAAGAGAGGAGGGTCCGTGGGAGATGGAGAGGAAGAGAAAGAGGGGACGAAAGAGGGAGGGAGAGGAAAGATGAGCCTGTCAATCACAAGTTGTTGATGGACCAAGTGGGACAAGAGAAGTATGGTATTGCACAGCAAGACAAGGTACGACGAGAGTTTGCGTGAGTGTGGGCTAGTAGTATCTGAAGATATGTAACAGAGGAAAAGTCTGAAGATGTAGCTCCGGTTGAGAGTGAATAAGAGAGCAAATGGGGAGAGTAGTGGAATTGCAAAAAGTAGCAGCGGAAAGCTGGGTAGTTGTAGTTGAAGAAGATGAAGAATGAAGAATGAAGAATGAAGGAAGAACGATGCTCGGGAGTGAAGAGAAGTAGATCGGCGCTTGAATATATATAAACTAGAAGGGAAGGGACGGGGAGTTACTAGGAGGGGATCTTGGACAAACGGTAAAATTGAGTCATTTTAGCGATTGCTCTCTTGCGCTGACCTTTTCGAGAAACTCTATTTCTACTTTTTCAAGGGGGAAAACATTCTGGGATGTACCTTCGAGAGAAAGAGGAATATTTGGGAAAAAGAAAAAGAAAAAAGAAAAATAGAAAAAAAAAATAGAAAGCATGCCCAAACAAGAATAAAAGATAAAATGGTGGGAAAACGGCCCCTCGCCATAGGGTGTATGTAGATGAGACTTTGGTAGGGAGGGGTGTAGAGTGAAGAGAGTATAAGAGCGGCAGCACAAGGTGCAGGGGGGTGAGTGCAGCTACTTGCGTCCGGCACAGTAGGTAGGTCAAGTCTGGCGACTGCGTTTTGTGCCCCAGCCTGCGGTTCTGCTCTGACACGGCGTTTCCTACCCAAGAGCCAGCGTTTTGCAGCGTTTTGCAGCGCAGCGTTTTTCAGCGTGCAGCGTCCTGCAGCGTCCTGCAGCGTCCTGTCGGCGTTTGGTACCCCGACCCAGCAAAGGCAGCTGGTCTTTCTTCCCTGCGGTTCCTGCCATGGACGTTAGTTAGCGTTGGCTGGAATCAACGTGTACGTTGTTTATTTTCATCTTGCCTTCTCTCTCCTCGCACCAACTGCAAGCTCTACGTATTCCTGTCCCCAGGAGCCTTATTGCTTTCCCCCCCCCCCCGTTTTGCCCTTTTTCTTCCACCTGCTTTGGCGGAGGCCTTTTTGTTTCCTCATTTCCAGCTCTTGCAAATTACTCATACAAGCGGTGTGCAACCATGTTTTTGTCTCCCCGCAAGCGGTCTTGTTGCAAACACTATTTATATGTATCGTATCGATACCTTGTCGGCACAAATCAGGCGGTTGCACTGAACTAGAGGGTTGTTAGGATAAAAACATTGCACAAAGTGCATTTCTCCGGCAAGCCTTGGGCTTTTGTCTTATTGGATCAAGGGCCAGGCGGGCAACAGCACATACTCACAACGTGAGGCTATGGCTCGAATTTCTGATTTTGGGGGGCTTAGCTGATGTGCTCTCGCTGACCCTGCGGGAGCCTAAGCCCTTTTGCGGCTCTCTGGTGGTGTATAACGTGAAAAGAGAAAAGGGAAAGAAAAAAAGGGGAAAAAAAGGATAAAAAAAGGTCATAAAAAAGATAATAAAAAAGTCAAGAAAGGTCAAAAAACCTCACACGTTCTCACAGCTGCCGCCCTCTATCAACCTTTGCCCTTCTTTTTCCCTCGCTGCTGCAAGCTAGAGCACAACGTGGCACTGGTGGCTGGCCCTTTTGGCTCTCCGCTTGGCCAGTATCATTTCACTTCACGGACTTCAAACGCCCTTCTTCTTCCGTCTTCTCCTTCCCCCCCCCCCCCATCCTTTCTTTGCCCTTTTCTTCTTCTGACACTGCGAACTAAGGTTTGTGAGCTCATCCTCCTCGGCCCAACTTTTGTTTTTTGTGTCTACTTTTACCTCAAAGCCTACCCCTTTGGGCCTCAAACCCTCCTAGGGCTGGACTTTGAAACCGAACAGCGCATGGCGTAGCAAAGCACCAGGTTTATTATTAAATTTCTGGCAGCGTGTGTACCTGCTGCTTGAAACAAGCACACCTTGAAAATAGCTGCTGCATAAGAGGTGTGCATTGGGCCGTTATAGACTAGATAGTATTCCCGTTTATGGCAAAACGCCCACCAACCCCCATCCCAACCGTTTCGCCGCCACTGTCCTTTTTGGTCGTTTTGACAGACAGCTAAATACAATGTGAGCGTGGGCTAGGCAGCGATGGGCTTGTGATAGTGGCTGACAGGCCAGCTCTTAGGGTTGTCTAGCAAACATCTGTCCATTAAAGGCCATTATACCCGAGCTAATTTTATTATTTGCATGTTCAATGAAGCCATATATACACAAACGTTGCGCCTTATATGCAAACAAACCGCCTCGCATGTTTCTCGTGTCCGGCCATCTATGTTTGTAATTGCCGCGGATGAAGCGGATAGAGAAGACCCGGTGTAGGGAGATGTGCATCTTCGTTTCTAGTGGCCAAGCAACGAGAGACTCGGCTTGCAAACAGCGAGACAAACCAACGCCGCGATGTGGGACTAGGGTTGGCACGCAAGCCCTGTCCTGCGCAGGCGGCTACATCTGATCATGGCTGTTTGCTTGGGCGATGCGAGGCACACTTTGTGTTTAATGCAAAGAAAAAGAGCCAGACAGATCCAGGGCATTCATTGTGCAACACAACGGGGGAAAGCGACGCAGGGAGAAACAATAGCTAGCTCGGCGCACAAAACAAAGGACGACTAGAGAAAGCGCCTCCCTCCCAAAAAAACAGAATTATCCGAACCATTAGTGCCAGACAGATCAAAAAGTTCAAACAATAAGAGGCCAGAAAAAGGTATAGACTAAGAAAGGACACCCGATAAAAATACATGGAGCTGGGCGGGTGGCTGGCTGGGCGGACTGGCTTACTTTCCAGGAGAGGCTTGCCTGCCACACCAAGAAAAAAAAAAAGAAGCACCGGTAGAGAGCGGCACAGTCAATCAGGAGGCTAAGGTCTAGCTGCCAGAGAAATAGGTGAAACGAAAGGATGAATATCTATATAAAAATTCACAAACAACCTATGCACTATTCACTGCCACAGATGTCTGATGTTCTTGTAGGGCTGCTCTATTTTAGCAAGCCAGGCTAGCCCAACATGATGGACGGAGAGGAGGGGCTTGCTGTTTTTGACAACTACGGCCGGCGATGTTTGGAGAAGCACCATTCCTCCTGGATTCCTAAACCTTTTTGTTTGCTGTGATGCTTTTTTTGACCAGGAGCCTTGCTTTGCCCGTTTCCCGTTTTCTCCGGAGACAGCCTGCGCAGCAGCACGGAGAACTCTGAGGGAGGGAGAGAGAGGAGAAGGAGTCTTGTATTGTCTTGGCTTGGCTTCTTGCTTCTCATAGACTGCAGATTCGGCGTAATCATTCACGATGCCCGGCCCCCATGACATGCCGTGTATCAACTTGGTGCTGTCATTGATGTAAGTTATGGGGCTGGGTGTGTACCACCTTGGCCGCTTGTCGTTTCACATTGCTGATATATCAGCCGAGGTGCTATTTAATGCACACATATGTGCCATTATATACAATCAGTGCTCTGTCCTAAAGAAAAACCACGAAAATTACAAAAGAAAACAAAAACAAAAGACAGAGTGTACGTGCATACTCTAACTTGCTTGGCGGCATCACAGCAAGCGGGCTATGGTCTCCAAAGCGTCTTCTCTCTGGGAAAAAAATGGCCCTGGCACAACCCCTCTTTGCTTATTTACCGGCAACTTTGGGCTTTCTATGACGACGGGTCTGGAATCTGACATCACTGCCGGCCCACCTGGACTTTCTGAATCGGGCCAGCAAGAGTGGGAGTCCAGGCCAGTCGTGGCCAAAGTCTATCTATCTCCATTAGGACGCTCCGGTTATTATATGCACCAGTATACAAAAGGCTATAGAAGGAAGAGCCTGGGAATACCTTCACAGCCTAACATGCCGCTTCTTGCAATAATAAGCCCAAGCGCACGACAACAGAGATGGGCCGCTAGATGGCCCAAACTCCAGGTGAGGTGGCCCAGCTGCTCCGGTGTTTTGCTGTTTCAGAATCGACAATGCCATCATGCAAAAAGAAAAGCAAGGTCTAGATCTACCCTCGCTGGCTTCGTCCGCGTCGCCTTGACGGCGAGGGAGGCTGCCGAAGTGCAGAGGGCGATATGGCGCGTGGCGTGTGGCGTGTGGCGTGGGCCTAGATGTGTTTGTGTGAGGGAGAGAGAAAGAAAGAGGAATGAATAATTGAATTTATTTTACGTCTACTGGAATCACCAAGATCAAACGACACAAGTTACACCGTCACAAGTAGGGCCAAAGGAATGAAGAAACCCCCAAGGTAATGAGAAAAAAAACAAAAGAAAAAAAAGCACGTCGAATATTCGCCGCCCAAAACGGCTCATGCGTCCGACCTCCACACTCCCTCTCGTGGCATATCACAGGCAAAGATAAAGATCAAGATAAGGATAGCACAAATCAGTAACACACAATAACGTGCTAAGGACAAGCCCGCGTTTTCATCGTCGTCGTCTTTGCCTGCTGGCGTTTTCGCTCCTGTCTATCTTAGCCGCCAAGTGTGAAAGGTGCTATGTTTGTCCGTGTGCTACTATCGCACGTTTCATGTTGGCCCTTCTAGTTTTCCTTTTTCCTTCTTCGTCTTGTTCTTCTTCTTCTTCTTCTTCTCGTCTATTCCTTTATCGAAGGAGGGAAGGGGGGGGGCTTTGTTGCAAAGCTCTTTCGGAGACAAGGCGTAGAAGCTCCGGTAAAGCCATCACATGCTAGCGTGAAAGCACAGATGCCTATGTATGGTCAGGGTTGTTCCGGGGGCTCCAGGCATTAACATTTGGGCGGGAGACTAGAGGCAGATTTAGCGTGGTCCTTGTTCTTCTTTTCTTCTTCTGCTGTTTTTTTTTCCTCCTCGCTGTCGAACAGAGGAAAAGCAGCATCCAGGTAAAGGAGGTGTTCAGGGGAAAGACAGAGTAAAGTCATGGACCAGGAAGAAAGGAAGAAAAGAAAAGAAAAGCCACTTGTATACTTGGATTGTCGTTAACAGCAAAACATTCCCGTTCTCCCCGATGTAATACCCAGACTTCCGTCTGCACAACATCAGCGACTTCAGCCCCTCTCACCCCTCGCCCTACCCAGCCTTCTGTCCCAGAACACTGGAAGACGACATTGCCTACCGAGCACCGGAACTGCTTCCCCAAGACCTTCTGGGACAACATAGCAACGAACAAGCCCCCTTTTCCAAGACTCTGTCCAACATCAGCCAATAGAGTTGCCAGGATACGACTAGGTTCAACATCTCGCATCCCTTTGGTTGGGTCAAATAACGAGCAAGTTGAGTAGCAAGGAGGAAAAAGAAATAATAAAAAAAAGACGAGACAAAAGCCCCTGCATGTACAACTAACACCACGTAATCTAAGCCCTGGGCCCTGCATCACTTTCTCTTCGTTGCCAACGTCTCAACATCTTGTTCGTACGACACCCCCCTCCCCTTCCAACTTCAACTTGCCCAATACGGATAAGAGACAACCTGGCACTCTACAAGAGCTGCTGATGGGGCTGGCCATGGATCTGCCGGACCTGGCTTCCGTATCACGTTTTGTTTGTCTTGTTTTCACGACAGCAACGACGACCAGGGAACGGGAAGCAAACATCCAGCTGGTTCTCCCAAGTTCTCCTCTTTTCCTCCCAGCCCTACGCGCCGTTCTTGTTTTGCTGTGTGTGTGTGTGTGTGTGTGTGTGTGTGTGTGTGGTGTTAGGTGTTAGTCAGAGTGGAAGTGGGCATTATGGCTCGAGCGTAGACTCGGTGAAGTCCTTGTCCTTTGGTCGTCGGGCGCTGGCTTGCAACTCTGCTCCTCGTCTTGTTATCTCCATGTGCGCTGCAATAGCGCTAAACTCTGCTTGGTCTTCGTCTTTCTTGTCCCTGTTTTCCCGCTCGCCGTCTCTCCCCTCTTCTCTCTTGCCTATCCTCTGCGACAAGTCTCTGGCTTTTTGACATTTGGCATTAGTCTCTCCTTGTCTGCCCTTCATTTTGCTAGGCTGCCCGTCTGTGTTTTGTCTTTGTATCCAGTAGTGAGGTTTTTTATTTTATTTTCTGACATTAGCGGCTATCTGTAACCTTCATTTTACCTGCTATTGCTCTGAAGCAACTCTGAAATCCCCAAGGCCCGGATCTGAAGCCCTTCTGCATTGTAAAGTCCCAGCCAGGCCTTGGGCTCCTGGGTCCTGGATCCTGGGTCCTGGGTCCTGCAAAGAAAGTCCTAGATGAGCTTGAGACCTCAACAGCCGATAACCCTGCTGGTGAGGCCATCTTTTTCGGGACAGGCCACACAGTCTCTACAATATTGCTCTGTGAAGAAAGAAAAAAGTTTCCCCCTTTTTGATTTTTTTTTCTGATTTCTTTAACCAGCAGCCTGGCTGTTGAAGCCAGGATAATGCCTTCACCAGAAACCCCACGATCTGCAGTAGTGAAAGCTCAGTGCATTGTTTTCAGGGATGTTCATGCCGTTTTCTACAGTCTAGCTCTATTAAAAGGAATCTAAACAGGAACGAACGTGTCCTGTCCAGCTCAAAGAGCAAAGAGGGAAAGGAGACTTATTTATTTCTCGTGATCCAAAATTATTAAAGGGAAACACGAGCAGAACCAGTCTCCCTCTATTGCCCTTCCTCCTGCTCCCCCTTTTTCTCTCTCATTTTCTAAGCTTCAATGTGCAAGCGGGACTTTACACTAAAGGGGCTCCCTTGGAGCGCAGAAGAAAAAGCCAGTCAGGAAGTCAGATAAAACCAGCGAGATGTTGTCCTTGTCCTTACGTTTACATGGTAGCACAGCAAATATCTTGTAATCTAACCCTATAGTGTCGGTTAACCCTAGCGTTTGCTGTTCTCGTGAGTCCTCTCGAAGATCGTGGAATGTCACGTCCACCCACGATGTATCAGGGACAGGACGAGATCCTTTTCATGTTTAGTCCAGTGGCCTCGTTTTTAGACTTGCCGTTCATTTCCGTGGTAGCTTCAAGCGGTAGGCCACGGACGTCCATAAGTCCTGCGTTTCCTCCCAAACGCTGCGTTTTGAAGTGGATGAGGAATAGGGAGAAGGCCCGTCCGGTGGGTATCAGACGGTAGGGAGATTAACTACGATGCACTTTTTGTCGTCTTTGTGTGTGTGTACCCGACTCTCGCTGTGAGAATTTTCACTGGCCCTTTTTGGTCCCAGAAACAGGCTCCCTGTTCAGCCTTGGCACAATAAGACACGAAATTGATAGAGACAACAAACTGGTACTAAGCTTCACCGTGTATTGTAGCCAGACTACAACCGGGAAGCTCCCTGTTGCCAAACGAAGCTGATGGGTTTTTCTTGACCGACTTTGCTTGCAATGCAATGGTGATCTGTCCCAGGATATGCCAGGTAATAGTGAAGACAGGCAAAAATTAAAGCAAAAAGGGCGGCTTGCTATTCGTTGGGCTGCGAAAGTAGGGTCAATAAAAATGAAGAGAAAAGAGAAGGCCCCTGGACTTTGACCCTCCGAGCCTATAGGATTTCGTGAAGAATGGGGGAAACTTGTGCTCGTTTTGAACTTAGTGTGCGCGTTAGCTGCTCGTTTGGACTAGAGAGAAAGCTCTTTGATGTTTGGCCCGTCCGAGTGCTTCCATAAAGCAAGACTTGACGATGCTTTGTGTGCGTGTGTGCTGGCCCTTTCCGGCTTCTTCACTCTTCTTTCTCCCGGGGAAGATTGCCACCCCTACGGCACAAGAAATGAGCGGGAGAGACAAGGAGAAAAGAAGGCTACTCTACTCGCCCATACACACTGGATATTCCCGTCTGAAGGTGACAAGGCAAGACCAGGCTGGGGGTCATGAGACCGTGGATCAAAGAGCCAGCAAAGGGGATGGTGGGTTTCTAGGGATGGCCAAGCGTCGCTCATTTTCAGGTTTAATTTCTGCCACAGAGTGTTGGTTGGTTTCTGGCGGGCGAGATGAGATGAGGTGAGGTGGGATGAAGAATTGGTATTTTTCTTCACTCTAATAAGAGGTGCATTGCAAATCATGCAAGCAAATGCATGTAAGTGCATATGAGCCAGAGAATTAGGCGCCGAAAAAGAAAGAAAAACAAATAAGATAAATGCCGGTATATATCGTATACGAACTGCATACCATTCTTGTGGTGGATGTCGTTGAGCCGCCAACCTGCCCTTCTCTCCATCGCTTTCTTTGACTCAGTCTAATTTCATATTACTCTTGCAGCCTGACACACATATGAAAACTTTTCTCGCTCCCGAAGCGGTGTAAGGGAATCCCAGGACAGGAGAGAAAAGGTGAAAGAGAGCCCGCCCGACCAAGAGAATGCCAGTTGGTAAGCGGGCTGAGACTGAGAGATTGGGCTGGGTTGGACCAGACTGGAACTCCGTCTTGCTGCATGTCTTGCGTGGCTTCTTGTTGTTGAAGTAGCGTGTTACAAGCTCTGTTTTTAGGACTCCCTCAAACCTCACAAGCCGGAGAAGAAGCTCACGAACGACGCCAGAGTCTTGGGCAGGCTTCCGGCTCAATGCTACTTAAAACGCAGACCGTACAAGACGGAGAAAATACACAGCCCACCAGCCATACAAGCAGTGTTGCAATCTCGTGACAAGTTGTATTTTTTTCCTCTATTTTCTTCCTTAGCCTTCAACAAATCAAAAAGAATAAACGAACACGAACAGGCCTTCTGTCCTCCTTTTCTTTTTTTCTCCCACGTTCTTGTCCGGGTTCATCGCTACTCTACGCTGCGCTGCCACTTAGACTTTTCTTGGATATGCCCCTGGTTCCCTTGTTTTCTCAATCCTATACACAAAAAAAAAACCTGAGACAACACGAACTAACTGCCCTATACTGCCGTGAATGTCCTTCTCAAACTGATTCCTCTCTCTCTCTCTCTCTCTCCCCTATTATGGTGCTAGTCAACAGGCCTCATCCCTCGCCTAGCCCTAAAGCTAGGCCTCATATAGAAACTACAAAGAAAGCTCTGGGGGATCAACAACACTTAGCACGCTTCCAAATCGTCTCTCTCTCTTATTCTTTCTGGATAGAGCACTGGATTTAACCCTTTCTCGGTAGTCCGTGATAAAACCCGCCAAGTTCTTGCTCAGGGGAGAACGCCAGAGCTTCATGCTTCGGCACAGTTCATTGAAGGGAGCTGGTAAAACACAAGGAAGCAAAATATGAGCGTCCGTTTAGCGACCTTCAAACGCAGCTTGTCCGCCGTCTCTATTTGGCGGGAAAGGGAGGAGGGGTGTATCAATGTTGCTGTTAGCTGCTGCCCTCCAGTGCAAACATGCTCACACATGTGCGGTTTCCAAAGGCGAGCCGTTGTTTTTCACAGCAGCTCAGCCCAATGCTATTCTTTCCCGTCTTCCTTAATTGCTGTTCTGCCATCTTGAAGGCTAGGCTACCAAAGCGAGCACCCAACAACAATGCCGTGTCTGAGGCCACTATATAGCAGTGGATATATCATTGCTGCGGCGTGTGCATATGCATGTATGTCTTTGCAATAGCAGAACACGTCTATCTTGGCGACGTGAAAGCTTAGCTGAGGTCTGCTAGTCAACAAGCCGATTGTCTTGTGCATATGTCCTGCTAAACCGCTAGTTTCTCCTCCGTTCAATCCCCTCGTACTGCACGGAAACAATTTGACAAAACGGCAGCTCTGTGAGTACGTATACCAAAGCCCCTACCCTAAGAAAAGGGGGAGAATATCCTCCTTGTTTCTGGCAGGTGTCTTTGTTTTGCTAACAATCAGGTTTGTGTCCAAACCCCAAATTAGCAGCCCCCTCGTCTCTACATGCTCCTCATCCTCCTCCGTTCTTTTTGAGAGCTTCCCAAGCTAGTGCATACACAAACCAGCGTCCAAACCCAGAACGTCGTGTAGCATGTATTTTTGGGTGGCACTAGCAGCCTCAAGCTAAGGCTCTGATCCCCCGTCTCCCCCTGTCTTTCTTTGCAGATGAAACCTGTTGCTATTCCTCACGATTCCTCACGGCCTTGGATATGGGGGACATATTAGGATGGTTCGTGTCTAGTCTACGCAAGTACAACACATACTTGCGCTTCCTGCCTTTGCATACGTATCAGATGGAAGATGAAGAAGAATAACTCGCCAGCTGGGGTATTCGCTGTGCTGTTGCTCCCCTCTGCCTGCCATTGGCCACTTACTAGCTTCTTTGCTGGCTTCTCTTTGCAGTGGTACGTGTTTCTTTTCGGCGGCCTTGTTTGTATATTGCTCTCTTCGTTCTTCGTTCTTCTTTTTATTTTTATTTTTTAAATCTTTTCATTCTTTCCCAAGGACAAGGGAGAACCGGGTTCTCATCTTATCGCTTTTCACATCTATTGCCTGCTGAGGCCGGATGGGCTGATTTTGGCCGATGTTATTAGCAAGGAAGAAATTTACTTGCTTTATTTTCTCGTCTTCATCTTTTTCTGTATAGATTTTCCTTGCTTTCTTTTGCTGTGCTCGCCCTGTTCTGCCTCACGCAGATGATCATCTTATTTATGGCAGCCAATATAAAAACAAAAACCGGTATGTTTTCTTTTTCCCTCCACCCACTTCTTGTCTCTCTCGCTTGCAAAGAAACAATTCCTTGCTCAGAACAGAAAAGAAAGCTGGCAGGGTCTGGAAACGAGAGACAAGACTTTGCCTTGAGAGATTGATCACCAACTGACTCCCAACGAGTACCAAACGCAAGTCAAGCTGGTCGTCCCTTGAGAAGCTGCGCCCAAGCTCCCCCAGCCGCAAACACTAATATATATCATTACCCATTAACAGACAACTAATATGCCAATAGACTGCCAATATAATTAGGTGGCTAAATACATGTGCACACGATAAGGAGAAAAAAAGAAAAAAGAAAAAACCCTGTCGACTTATTCTTATCATCCACTGTAACCCCATCTCTGGTCATCGTCGAATTCATCCAATGCCCCTAGCGTTAGCTTAACAGTCGTGAGCAAAGCCTAAGGCAAACAAAAACGCTGCGTTTTGCAGGCTCATTGTGCGTTTCACACGGGGATTTGTCACCCCATTGTTTGAAATTGCATCACGAACAGCAACAGCAAACCAACAACATCTTGTTCAATCATCCTCCCCCATCCCCCCCCCCACCTAGAGTTTGATAACTGCCAGGGCCCTCATCTGTGGCTAGCAGAACAGGGCAATCACAATGCCCTTGTCCGCTCTCATCTCAACAAGCCTCGCCAAGTTCTCAGCATGGCAAGAAAACAAAACAACAGGGGAGAAAACAGCCAGGGCTCGTTGAGGTGGGAGGGCGGCTTGACAAGGGCTGTTGGGCGTCAAAACGGAGAAGCAGAAGATGAAGCGAGGTGATGAGACGAGGGGACAAAAGAGGAACACTGGATATCAAGAGGCAACATGGTCGACAGCAACGCCTAAACAAGACGGCAGGAGGGTCAGGTGTAGATCGCTAGCCCTGGATGCTCTACATACCAGCATTTGTTCCCTCTAGCCGCCCCGGCCAACCATCAATATGCGGGCCAAGACTCCCGTATCCTGGGTCCGCAGACGCACGGCCTGTTCATGGCAACTACAGTCGGGCGCGAACAGTGAGCATTGACGCCGAGAGATAGAGACCTAGGTGTAAATAGGCATCACAACACGCAAATCTGTACCCAAAACTCCATGCCCATCCCTGACGCCCCAAGCCATGCGCTTAAATCTGATACATGTCATTCAACTTGCTCCTGCTTTGTCTGTATTTCCAACGGCTGGCTCAACTCGATGGCCTCTCGGTGTGAATCTTAGATCTTGCGGTTCCACCATTGTGACCTTACTCATTTCCACCTCCTCTGCCCGGATACAGCGCGACTACAAGCTCGTGAAAGCGCGAGCATCGGCGAGTGTGATTTGCACATCAGTCGACCAACCGCCTACAAGGGCTGTGGATAGCTGGTCACTGACAATGTTTGTTTCGGTCTGAGCTTACGCTGGTTACAAGCCCTTGTTGATGAACAGCCTGCCTCGCCAACAGCATGACAAGGCCCCTTGTCCAGATGCATGAGGCATGGTACTGGTGCTGGCTGTTTTTGTCATCAACGAGAGCAGGGTTGTACTATAGGCGAGCTGATGAGCCACTACCAAATGTCCTAAAATCAAGCGACGGGCGATGGAAGGCCTCGACCTTTGGAACCAATGTTTTTGCTATCGATGGATGTGAGGCTGTGATAGGACGGATCCATTATACGGATACATGTCACAATGCAACTACAGCGTCCGAGTACTGTCTTGGTTCATTCACTGCTGGCTGCTCTGTGCTATGCGCTCTTTTCTCGGTGACAGGGCAATAAAACATGGTCTTGGGTTATTTGGAGAAAGACTGATGTCTTCTCCAAGTCTGACCGACAGAAGAGAAAGGCGGTTTAGCTTGCTAGCATGGCTTGACGACTATCACTGTCAGGATGAGCAATGGAGGAAGTGAATGTGAGTTCTTTTGATGGTTATTTATCTTTATTTTGCTCTTGCCGAGTATAAGAGAAACCCGAGTGTCATTTTCAGCCTATTGTGGGAAGGCGAACCAGATGTATATGTCTGAAAATTTCTTGGCATCTCCCAAGGTAAATACCCGGATGCTCAGGTCAAGCCCTTTAAGAATATGGCCTTACGCCCGAGGCCCCTTCCGCATTTTTGAAGAGGCTGTGAGGACTCCCAGTTATGTCTTAAGATACCAAATAGGAAAAGAGACGACAAAACTCAGAAGACGGGGCCTAGAGCGAATAAGGACGGGTAAGAGAGAGGGAGTTGAACAGGCTCAGTAAGATGTAAGAAAACGAGGTCGAAAAGAGACATGGCTTCCCGCATGCGGGGATATTGTTGGACCGAAACGCGGGCGTTACACCCCCCCCCCCCTCCCCCTAGCGACTGATAGAAACGCAGCATTTCGGCACGGTACGGGACTTCGCTATTATCTCAAGTCTTCTAAGCCCCTTATGGCTTGAATGCGCCCAAAAGACAAATCCTAAGTGAGCTGACTCCCTGTGGGTTAGTTGGTAGTTGGGATACTAAGGCAGTGCCTTAGCTCCTTTACGAGTCAATCAAGTGGTGCTATGCATTTTCTATTTCGCAGGCCCTGGGGCTAAGATATAGACCTCATATTTCTGGAGAGCATGACCGGCGACTTAGCTACTTTTACTTGTAAGATTAGGGCGTTCGTTAGCTTGCGTTTCTCTGCGTTTTTGCAAAACATACAACAAAAAAGCCCTGGCAATGACCAAAGACTTGCGGGCTAGCAGAAAGAGTATATGTAATACTGGGAAGGAGGGACAGTGGCAGGGAGAGAATAAGAGTGCAAGCGAACTATATTGGGTGCTGTGCTGTGGGACTTCCGCAATTGGCATGGGAATTAGAGGCTGCTGTCGCTGTCGAATGTGACATTATGCCGTTTAAGTTGTAGGAGGGAGACTTGTCAAAATATAGAGGGCCTTTATTTTATGAGAAAGAAAGAGACACCGTGTATATGCTGGAACTGGACACGTAGTGGTGTAGAAAGCGAGGCCGACTCTACTTTGACTGGGCGTGAAAAAAAGAGCTCTCTGGAAGGGAGGTAGTTCGGATGTTGAATGTGGATTCGCCAATCGCTCTAAAGCAAGACCTGCGCAAGCACAGCTTCTCGGCCATCAGGGACCAACCCTGGCTCAGTAGTTTTGCCACTAAGCGTGCCGGTTTGTTATGGTCTGGCTGCTTGGTAGGAGAAGAAAGGCGTATCTCCGCATCAGAGCCATATCATACCGGTAGTCTATCAGGTTTGGAGGGGGGGGGGGTGGGAAAACTGGCTAGCAAGAAGGCTAGCGCGCAGCTAAGCACTGTCACAAACAACCTCACTCAGAGACGGCCAAAATCTCCAAAATCTCACTTTTATGACAAATTTCTCTCGGCACAGTCCAGACCTAGCACATATTATTCACGTTTAGATAGCTGCCTGTCTAGTTTTTGGGCAACTTGTCCATCAAGCTACTCCAGCCAGGCCTAGGCATTTTGGCTGACATTACCTTAGCTGGCCTTTGGTCTCTCCCTTTCATGGCCCATCCCGTTAGGCTTATTTGGGAATTAGTCGGGCTTGCATTTGTCTATCCAGGTAGAGCTTTGTGAGCTCTGATGAGCACTAATAGTGCTAGCGTCTCCAAGTTGGGCAATAGTGCCAGTTAATTTGGCAATGGGACAGCGGGAGAGGAAGCTCAACTGCCTCGGCCATGCCGCCACAGCTGAGAGTAAAAGTCCTTGGCGCCATTCCCCAGGGAGAAGAAAGGCAGTCTTGATTTTCCAAAATGCAGCGATATTCGGTTAGTGGTTGGATTCGGGATGTTGCCCGAGTCCGTTGGTCAGCGGGATGTTGAAAGACCGAGGTGTGCTACAGAGCCAGATAAGTGTATTCTCCCAGCATCTCCTTGCTGCCTTTATGCTTACTGCGGGTTGCTGTATCACAGTTTGAATAGTTGAGCCGGCGGCCAAGCCACCTTTCCTGGAGTCAAAAGTGCCCGAAGGCCTCTAGTGGAGTTTGGCTGGAGCAAGAGACAAGGCACACTCCAGAAGATGAATATCAAGAACCATCACGACATAAGAGGCCTAGGATATGATGGGTTTAGACAGCCAGCTGAAACGGCACTGCTAGATCGCGATGGATGTTGGTAGCATGAAGGAATGGCACAAACAGGCAAAGGGGGACTCAGCTCGCTAAGAAAAAAGAGTTTAGGGCAAAGTGCCCAACCTTACTGAGTCAGTCGAGTCATGATAGCGCATCACGCAGTAATAGAAAAAAATAGCTGATGTCTCGCAGATAGCAATGGCGCATTTATCATATCTCGGAGATCGGGGTTATGACTGCTTAGTCATCTGGCCAATTTTGGGCTGCCCTTATTTGGCTGGGCTAGATCATGGCAAAAGAGAGGTACGTACCGTATCGCTATAGCCTGTCGTTACGGTGTTTATCGCGGCAGAATAACGGTTAAATGATACCCAGACTGCATCGGTATGCTGTACTAAGCTAGCGTACGTGCTTAACGTGATGATGAAATGTTGAACTCGGCGTTGATTTCCCTTTGTTGGGCTGTTTGTTTGATGCTAGGGAAACCCACGGTTCTTTTTTTTTCTTTTTTCACAGTTATATCTTATCTTTCTACGCTGTATTCACATGGATGTGAGTTTCGGCAATACGTACTGACTCACTGGTATATGACACGCAAAAGGCGTTGAGGGTTATTGGGGGCTATGTGCTAGTAATGCTGGGACGATTTAGCAGTCGCACTTTGATGGGGTTGGGGTCGCCGTAGAATGGGCTGAAGGAAATGAAGCAGAACTGCTGGATACATCATTTGTTGGTGAAATACGGCTTCGAACGCAAGGTATATGACGTTGGAGGCTGACCTAGGAAGGAGATTGTTCTAATATCTGCCCGACTTCAGTATCATTATCTCCTGTAACTGATAGCTAATATACACGTTAGCGATTATTGAGGTTAGCAATGTTCGTCTTATGATCATCAGACTTTTTATACATATCTAAGCGATTAGAGAGCTTGCATTCCTTCCATTCTTTAGGGCTGGCGTTGCCTTC
The DNA here is from genome assembly GCA_038407165.1 of Ceratocystis variospora. NCBI lineage: Eukaryota > Fungi > Ascomycota > Sordariomycetes > Microascales > Ceratocystidaceae > Ceratocystis > Ceratocystis variospora. The sequence goes on from JAXHKN010000147.1 coordinate 50,523, forward strand.
TTGTATCTTATCTCATTTGACATATTAATATTGATAAAAAACTAAGCTTACGCTTAGAGAAGACATCAGGAGCACCTCTGACATTTGCTAGAGCTATTTGCTTGAAGCAGCGGCGAAGAAATTTTGGACAGGAGCGTCTCTTCATTGGGCGGCATGCACATGGTATGAGCAGTTGGTAGTCGCTGTATTCTTACCAAACCGCACAGTATGTCGTTGCAATCCTGCAGATATCAGGGAATCTTGTGCAGTAAGGCTTATATCTCATACCGATTAAATCATTTGTGGGAGTGAAGATCAGAGTAGAGGAATCATCTTGAGGCTAATTCGACGATAGAAAAATAACATGCGTGCGTGCGTGTGTGTGAAGAGGTGATGTGAAGTTACGTCAGAAGAGAGCTATGACAGAATAAACATAGTTCCGCTTGGATTGCTTGGGCGTGTGACTTGTAATAAACATTTATACTGTTTCTTTTTAGCGTGTTGGATAACCGGATACTGTGATAGCTTCTTTAACCTTCGAGTCTGGCCCGAGCTTAGTAAACACAGGGTAAGTTAAGCTATAGTGCTATTTATGTCGTTTTGAAAAGGACTCAGAGGACTCAAAGGTGGATATATATATATATATATATGTTTGATGCTGCTCGTGATATTGCCAAATCGCTTTATTAAACACTTGTGTGTAGCTTGATGCAGAATCGTGACAGACCAACAAACACCGCTTCGAGATCCATTGCTTGGTGCCATCAATAAAGACCTTAATGAGGCCATTGGTAAATTCGGCCAAATGCAATCTAATTGCCGATGCGCATTTTATTTTGTGCTATTTAACGTCTACCTACTGATTTTCCACAGCAATACGACGGCCGACTGCCCTGTCTTGTTACATGTGAGGTATGTTGGAGGTTCTTTGCACTACCAAAAGCGGTGGCACAGAAGGTAGCAAAAAAATAACGTACATCGTGGTTTGCTTGTGTGCGTGTGTATCAAAAAATGGAGACACGGGGAATCGAACCCCGGACCTGATCCATGCCGGTGCCGAACTAATAGTAGCCTCGGTCATGCTAAGGATCCGTCATACCACTAGACCATGTCCCCGTGGACATTTTAACTAGCATTTAGTAGGCATTATATAGCAATCCGATGGCTTTTGTTTCATCTTCCAACTCTCCCTCCTACAACCCTCGGGGGGGTACCTTTGAGGTCTGGTACCTTTTCTTTTCAGGTTGATGGTCGCCAACGTTTATGACCCCGATGACCGTTGTCATTCTTTTTTCTTTGATTAGACTTTTGTCTTTTGTTTGAAACAATGAGCTGTGAAGCCTTGAGGCCGCGCTTTCCCAACTTTGAGGTTAACCTCGTCGTCGACTCGCCCCCTTTTCCACGACACTTTTCGCGATCGTCAACACCTC